>JAXDDX010000221.1:255000-260000 GCA_034670405.1 Hoplostethus atlanticus
TGCCATGGCAACCTCTCCCCGTCCTCCATCCTGACAACACTCCAGCGTTGTGCGGGGCTGCCCTTCCCAGAATTCCCTGCTGCTCTTTGCTGAGAGAGAGAGGAGCGCGAGAGGGTGGGATGGAGTTCTCTCTCTCTCTCTCTCTCTCTTCAGCAGGGCTCTCAGTAAGTGAGATCGGTTCCTCTCCTTTGTCTCTCTCCCTCATTCAACCACCATCTTGGTTGATCAATCAACCAACCAATCAACCACCAACCAGACCAGCTAAACCACCAAACCAATCCTGCCAGTCTGAGAGGATCTGATCTTAAGCCAACAGGGATCCATGTGGATCCAGATCCACTCTACCAGCCAACTAGCCGGTAGACCAGCGTCTGCAGGGTCATCAGGCCTGGGAATAACCCGGGACGGTAGTTTGGTCTGAACGGTGACGACCTGGGATGAACCCGGGACGGTAGTTTGGTCTGAACGGGTCCATCCAGGGAATGACCTGTGAGTGGCTGGTAGAGCAGACTAACTAGACTAACCAGTATCTGGTCAGTTTAACCGCTACATCGTCTCTAGACATTTTACCTCCACACTTTAAGGAAGTTAGAACCTGCCCAGCGCCCTCTACTGCTTCATATGAACATCTCCTGAATCTCCTCCCGAATCTCCTCCTCTTGAATCTCCTCCCGAATCTCCTCCTGAATCTCCTCTTGAATCTCCTCTTGAATCTCCTCCTGAATCTCCTCTTGAATCTCCTCCTGAATCTCCTCCTGAATCTCCTCTTGAATCTCCTCCTCTTGAATCTCCTCCTGAATCTCCTCTTGAATCTCCTCTTGAATCTCCTCCTGAATCTCCTCTTGAATCTCCTCTTGAATCTCCTCCCGAATCTCCTCCTCTTGAATCTCCTCCTGAATCTCCTCTTGAATCTCCTCCTGAATCTCCTCCCGAATCTCCTCCTCTTGAATCTCCTCTTGAATCTCCTCCTCCCGAATCTCCTCTTGAATCTCCTCCTGAATCTCCTCCTCCCGAATCTCCTCTTGAATCTCCTCCTGAATCTCCTCTTGAATCTCCTCCTCTTGAATCTCCTCCTGAATCTCCTCTTGAATCTCCTCCTGAATCTCCATGTCTCACCGTCTGGAGAAAGTGACACCTCTCAAATGAAGGACGACCCATTTACTACCGGCTGCTGATGTTTCTCTTGTATACGTTGTGTTTTTATTGTGCTTTTAAATTTTGTGACTTTATTGCATTTATTGTGTTCATTGTTTTTAATACGTCTTTATTTTATTGCTCTATAATCTTCGTCTGCAAACCAAACAGTTTCTTCCTGCTTCTTATTCCAGACACTTCTAGCTGTTATTCTATTGTCTCATGTGGAGACTAGGAGGACACACAGGAGCTGTGGGTGACAGATGTATAACACACACACACACACACACACACACACACACACACACACACACACACACACACGCAAGCGTCAGAGACATCGTAGGAGTGTGTGGACGCATGCATTTAGTGGATTTGCAAGGATCAAGTCGAAACCAACGCACACACACACGCACACGCACACACACACACACACACACACACACACACACAGGGTCTGGCTGTTTTGGGGGCTGTGTTATTCATTGTGACTAAAATTGGCGACAATTTATTCTCCTGCAACCGACAACATGACAGAAAGAGAGAGGAAAAGGGAGGGAGAGAGAGACAGAGAGAGAGAGAGAGAGAGACGGGGGGAGAGATGGATGGAGACAGAGACGGAGGGAGGGAGGAAGAGAGGGGTGAGAGAAAAGGAAACAAAAGAGAAAGAATGGAAGAAGGAAAGTGAGATGCAGAGAGAGGGAGGGAGGAAGAGAGGGGTGAGAGAAAGATGGAGAGTGAGGGAGATCGAGATAGAGGGAGGAAACAAAAGAGAGAGAGTGGAAGACAGAGACAGAGGGAGGAAGAGAGAGAGAGAGAGACGAGACATAAATGAAGAAACCAGAGAAAGAAACAAAGAAAGAAAGAAGAGTGTTGGATATCTCCGACACTTGTCTGGTTGTGGTCCAGAAATAGCTGAGGGTGTTGCTGTTGGGAGACTCGGTAGACGAAGCTCTCTCTCTCTTTTCTCAGCCCCCCCCCCCGCCCCTCCCCCTCCTTCTTTTTCTTTTTCGGGGTCAGATTGTTCTTAGCGTCCCCTCGGAGTTTCTTCATCTCACCCTCACAACATCACTACAGCTCCAGAAACCTGCCGTGAAATACGACGAACCAGTCCAGGCCAAACGCACAGGAGTCGCTCAGATTTGTGTAGAAGCACCAGAACCGGTAACCATGTGGAGTTCGATGCCCAGAACGTCGCATCAATGGTACCGAGCGGCAACGGCGGCCATTTTTCTTCCCGCCGCTGCTGTAGATTTTTTTCAAATCTATCATGATCAATTCAGCAGACATGGAGGAAAACCCAGATGTCAGATGACAGAGAGAAAAATGGCCGTCACAGCCAACTGGTGCCAGTTTTCAGGGTATCAAAATGTAAATGTACACCCATTTTTATATGTACATCTGAATGATTCGACCTACTTCTGGGTCTGTAGATCATCCAGTAACATTCTCAGTAAAAGTGATCAGTGCGATCAGGTAGATTTGTCTCCAAATGTAGGTTACTGTGACTCAGTAAACTGTCTTGTCTTTAGCCCTAGTCTCTACTCCAAAACACTCTGAGTTGGAGCTGGAGAAGAGTCAGCTAGTTAACCTGAACTAACTGGTAGCTAGCTAACTAGTTACTGTTAACATGGGACTACTAGCCACTGCTAACGCTAGCTTCTACTAGCTACGTTAGCTAGTGTGCTAACCAGATGTGTTAACAACAAGACAGTGATGGTTAGCTGACCAGATGCTATGGTTAGCTAGCTAACAAGCTACATGATCTAAACACTAAATCAATCAGATGGATCAGTGATGAAATGATCAGTTCAGCAGAAACAGACAGAAATTAACCATGAAGATTCAATTCTGTTGAGACAGAAACACAATCAGCTGTTCAGAGACGACCTCCAAGATGGCCGCCAGAGCAGGCAGGGCTACAGAACTTGAAACCTAATTGGCCTGGACTAAAGGAGCTTCAGATTTAGGTATTGCTAATGCACATATAATATTTATAGCGTAGACAGATGCAGAGAGCTGTGAGTGTGTTGCGTATCAACACCACTGCTGGAGAACTGTGAAGTGAAAACTAAGTGACATTAAAGGAGGACTTCCAGTCAGACAGTCACGTTAAGGGTGTGTGTGTGTGTGTGTGTGAGAGAGAGAGAGAGAGAGAGAGAGAGAGAGAGAGAGAGAGAGAGAGAGAGAGAGAGAGAGAGAGAGAGAGATCACACATTATATGGTGAATGGCTGAGGGTGTTGCTGGGAGACTCGGTAGATGTAGCTATCTCTGTTTTCTCAGCTTTTCTTTCCTCTTTCTTTTTCGGGGTCAGATTGTTTTTAGAGTCCCCTCAGAGTTTCTTCATCTCACCCTCACAACTTCCATTTGTTTTTTCTTCTCTTTTCTTCTGTCATTTCTTACGCCCACCATCACTAAAGCTCCAAAATCCTGCTGAAATACGACGGACCAGTCCAGGCCAAACGCTGGCTGGCTAACAGATCGTTCTCTTTCCTCTGGAGTTCCAGTGAAAGAGCCTGAAGCAACTGATCATGTTCATAATGTAGATATAAATAATATATAAGATGTTTGTGTTGGTTCTCACTGGTTCTCATATTATTGTCATTTTTCCACCAGGAACCTGAAACCTTCTGGGTACGTTTTTGAGAAGGAACCTGCGACCCCCCACAACAACAGCAAACATGGAGGAGGTTGAAGCAGCTCTGGTGTTATTGTATTAACCAATCAGTGTTGTTCAGTACTGCAACTCCGCCCCAATGAGTCCTCGTCCTCCAAAAAGTACTACCTCGCTAGCAGGAACTTTTTTGGGTCCAGGAGCTAAACTGCTCAAAGAAATTAAGGGAACACTTAATCATCACAGTATAACACCAAGTCAGTCAAACTTCTGGGATATCGATCTGTCCAGTTAGGAAGCGTAAACGATTGTGAATCAATTTCACCTGCTTTGGTGCAAATGAAAGTGACAACAGGTGGACAGGAGAGGCAACAGCAAGACAACCCCCAGAAAGGAAATGGTTTTGCAGGTGGAGGCCACAGACCATTTCTCTCTCCTTATCCTTCCTGACTGATTTTTCTCTAGTTTTGCATTTTGCTAGTGCCCTTGTCACTACTGGTAGCATGAGGCGGTACCTGCAGCCCATTCAGGTTGCACAGGTAGTCCAGCTCCTCCAGGATGGCACATCCATACCTGCCGTCGCAAGAAGGTTTGCTGTGTCTCAAGAGCGTGGAGGAGATACCGGGAGACGGGCCATTACACGAGGAGAGCTGGACAGGGCCGCAGAAGGGCAACAACCCAGCGGCAGGACCGGTATCTGCTCCTTTGTGCGAGGAGGAACAGGAGGAGCACTGCCAGAGCCCTACAAAATGACCTCCAGCGGGCTACTCCTGTGCATGTTTCTGACCAAACTGTCAGAAACAGACTCCATGAGGGTGGCATGAGGGCCCGACGTCCTGTAGTGGGACCTGTGCTCACAGCCCAGCACCGTGCAGCTCGATTGGCATTTGCCAGAGAACACCAGAATTGGCAGGTTCGCCATTGGCGCCCCGTTCTCTTCACAGATGAGAGCAGGTTCACACTGAGCACATGTGACAGACGTGAAAGAGTCTGGAGACGCTGTGGCGAACGTTATGCTGCCTGCAGCATCATCCAGCAGGACCGGTTTGGCGGTGGGTCAGTGATATCCTTGTGTTCCCTTAATTTCTTTGAGCAGTATATTGGGAAAGGTCCAAGATAAGTAAGTACCAATAGTACTAAGGTCCTGGAGGGTTCCTGGCTTATGACTGGGCGAGCTGTGAGCTGTGAGGTTCCCTTTTCAGGTTGAAGAGTCTGGAAACGTCTGGAGCAACTCTCCTGTCTGGCCTGGAA
>JAXDDX010000221.1:267500-277500 GCA_034670405.1 Hoplostethus atlanticus
CTCTCTCTCCTGTCTCCTCCACCCTCCCTGTCTCCTCCTCTCTCCTGTCTCCTCCACCCTCCCTGTCTCCTCCTCTCTCCTGTCTCCTCCACCCCTCCCTGTCTCCCTCCTCTCTACTGTCTCCTCCACCCTCCCTGTCTCCTCCTCCCTGTCTCCTCTCCTGTCTCCTCCACCCTCCCTGTCTCCTCCTCTCTCCTGTCTCCTCCACCCCTCCCTGTCTCCTCCTCTTTCTCCTGGTCCTCTCCACCCTCCCTGTCTCCTCCTCTTTCTCCTGTCTCCTCCACCCTCCCTGTCTCCTCCTCTTCTCCTGTCTCCTCCACCCTCCCTGTCTCCTCCTCTTCTCCTGTCTCCTCCACCCTCCCTGTCTCCTCCTCTCTCCTGTCTCCTCCACCCTCCCTGTCTCCTCCTCTTCTCCTGTCTCCTCCACCCTCCCTGTCTCCTCCTCTCTCCTGTCTCCTCCACCCTCCCTGTCTCCTCCTCTTCTCCTGTCTCCTCCACCCTCCCTGTCTCCTCCTCTTTCTCCTGTCTCCTCCACCCTCCCTGTCTCCTCCTCTTCTCCTGTCTCCCTCCACCCTCCCTGTCTCCTCCTCTTCTCTGTCTCCTCTCTCCTGTCATCCGCCCTCCCTGTCTCCTCCTCTTTCTCCTGTCTCCTCCTCCCTCCCTGTCTCCTCCTCTTTCTCCTGTCTCCTCCACCTCCTGTCTCCTGCCTCCTTCTCCTCCTCTTTCTCCTGGTCTCTCCTCTCTCCTGTCTCCTCACCCTCCTGTCTCCTCCTCTTCTCCTGTCTCCTCTACCCTCCCTGTCTACTCCTCTTCTCCTGTCTCCTCCAGCCTCCCTGTCTCCTCCTCTTTCTCCTGTCTCCTCCACCCTCCCTGTCTCCTCCTCTCTCCTGTCTCCTCCACCCTCCCTGTCTCCTCCTCTTTCTCCTGTCTCCTCCACCCTCCCTGTCTCCCTCCTCTTTCTCCTGTCTCCTCGCACCCTCCCTGTCTCCTCCTCTCTCTCGCTTGTCTCCTCCACCCTCCCTGTCTCTCTCATCCTCTCTACTGTCTCCGTCCTCACCCTCCCTGCTCCTCCTCTTCTCTTCCTCGTGGTTGACAGTGAGGCATACACAATAAAGAAAGAACCACCACAACAACAGATACAAGCTGATTATCTCTTCTCTCTCCCTCTCCCTCTCTCACCCTCTCTGCTCCCGTCTCTCTCTCTCTGTGTGTCTCTCTCTCTCTCTCTCTCTCCCTCTCCCTCTCTCGCTCTCTCTCGGTCGTCTCTCTCTCTCTCTCTCCTCCTCTCTCTCTCTCTCTCTCTTCTCTCTCTCCCCCTCTCTCTCTCTCTCTCTCTCTCTCTCTCTCTCTCTTCTCTCTCTCTCTCTCCTCTCTCTCTCTCTCTCTCTCTCGTCTCTCTCTCTCTCTCTCTCTCTCTCTCTCTCTCTCTCTCTCTCTCTCTCTCTCTCCCTCGCAGCTTCTGGTGAATAATTGAACATCAGTGAGTTTGGTGGAAATGTCAGACTAAGGAAGGATAGAAAGATGAATGAAGGAGGAAGGAGAGGGGGGAAGAAAAGGAGGAGCAAATAGAGAGGTAGAACACATGGGAGATGGAGGAGAGAAAGGGATAGGGGAGGGAGAGAGAGAGAGAGAGAGAGAGAGAGAGAGAGAGAGAGAGAGAGGGAGGGGGCACACACAAAAGTATAAAATTACACATATTTGTATACAACCTGCACACACACACACACACACACACACACACACACACACACACACACACACACACACACTTCATGATGGTCTGTGAAGTTGTTGAATAATTGATGACCCCATTATGCATACTCCATATAGCTGGGGGGGGGGGGGGTGTTACAATGACACACATACAGTCTACATACAACTAAACACACACACACACACACACACACACACACATTTAAAAACTAATACACAGGCTGAGGTTGCTGCAATAGAATACAATAAATAAAATAAAAAGACAAAGGATGGAAGAGAGGAAGAGGAGGGAGCGAGGGAGGAAGAGTCCGACAGAGAGAGATGATCTCTACATAGGTAGAACCGCTGCAGGCACCGAGTCACCGAGTCAGTCAGCTCTATCACCGAGTCACCGAGTCACCGAGTCAGTCAGCTCTGTCACCGAGTCAGTCAGCTCTGTCACCGAGTCACCGAGTCAGTCAGCTCTGTCACCGAGTCACCGAGTCAGTCAGCTCTGTCACCGAGTCACCGAGTCAGTCAGCTCTGTCAGGGACTTGGTGTGACATCTCTGAAAATGGCAGCTGAAGCATTCAGGGTCCGCCTGTTGCGTTGAAGAGTGCAGAATCTCGCAGCACAAACGCTTTATTTTGAAATGATGCGTGGGGAATCAGGTGAATTTGGATGAAATCTCAACATTTTAATCTTAGATGTGTTCATGTTTCCTGGCGTGACCGACGCCGGAACAGGAAGCATTCAGCCATGGGCAGAAAGAGGGCAGGAGGTTTTGGGTTTTACAGGATCTGTCTTTGAGAAAGGGTTTCATATGCTTAAAAAAAAAGGGTTGAAACACTTTATTTAACTGTATTGAAGATACAAAGACTGTCATTACTTTGATTTTCCTTTCATTTGGTTTGTTCCTGCAAATCTTTAAGAAGTAGAAAACAGAACATGCTGCTAACTAAACAACAATCCAAGAGACATAAAAGAGATTTATGGTTTGAAACCAGAGCGACAGTCTCACCTTACATTACAACACACTACAGTAATGGAAGTCATTGGATTAAGGGAAGGAAAGGAGAAACAGGAAGGAGGCGGTCCTTTCCTTTGGAAATAGAGAGAGAGAGAGAGAGAGAGAGACAGAGAGACAGACAGGCAGAGAGAGAGACAGAGAGACAGACAGGCAGAGAGACAGACAGAGAGACAGACAGGCAGAGAGAGAGACAGAGAGACAGACAGGCAGAGAGAGAGACAGAGAGAGACAAAGAAACAGACAGAGAGATTTCATCTCAAGCAATTCAAACTCTATGAATAGCTCGCTGCTCCAATTACGACAAAACTCAACATAAGTTTGACATCTTGTTTTCTTACATTTTAATACGTATCTTGTGTGTGTGTGTGTGTGTGTGTGTGTCATTGTGTTTCTATAAATACCCGGAGGAGGAGCACGATGAGGGAGCAGGACTCAGTCAGTCAGATCTTCTCTGTTTAAACAGATCGGATTTTTAACCTTTATTCAACCAGGGAACCTTCATCCAGTCAGGCTGCAGCCAGCTGCATGGCTGCATGGCCGCATGGCTGCACGCCCGTCTCATCAGAGAGTCTCATCAGAGAGAGTCTCATCAGAGAGTCTCATCAGAGTCTCATCAGAGAGTCTCATCAGAGAGTCTCATCAGAGTCTCATCAGAGAGAGTCTCATCAGAGAGAGTCTCATCAGAGAGTCTCATCAGAGTCTCATCAGAGAGAGTCTCATCAGAGAGTCTCATCAGAGAGTCTCATCAGAGAGAGTCTCATCAGAGAGTCTCATCAGAGTCTCATCAGAGAGTCTCATCAGAGAGAGTCTCATCAGAGAGTCTCATCAGAGAGAGTCTCATCAGAGAGTCTCATCAGAGAGAGTCTCATCAGAGAGAGTCTCATCAGAGAGTCTCATCAGAGAGAGTCTCATCAGAGAGTCTCATCAGAGTCTCATCAGAGAGAGTCTCATCAGAGAGAGTCTCATCAGAGAGAGTCTCATCAGAGAGTCTCATCAGAGTCTCATCAGAGAGTCTCATCAGAGAGAGTCTCATCAGAGAGAGTCTCATCAGAGAGTCTCATCAGAGAGACATTGAAATAGTGACGTGAAGCTTTTATTTTTACCATTGCATCTCTATCTATCTCGGCTACTGGTTTAGTTACCAGACCTGAACCAGACCTGAACCAGACCTGAACCAGACCTGAACCAGACCTGAATCAGACTGGTTTAGTTACCAGACCTGAACCAGACCTGAACCAGAACCTGAACCCATCCTGAACCAGACTGGTTTAGTATAAATCAATGTTGCATAAGTCCTCAGATGGGTGGAGGTTCTATAACTGATTGATCAATAATACTGATAGGAAGCAGGAGGAGGCGGGGCTCCCTGGGCGAGGACGCTACAGGGTCACATGAGGACACGTATCTAGCTAACAGCATCACAGCACTGGAGGGAAAAAACACGACAAAAAAATCATTGATTTGATGTTGGGTTTCAGCAGATGGTAGGAGGGAGGGGGGTGCAGATGGGTGAGTCTCAGGAGTAAAGTTTCATTCAGAAAGGGAGGGATGAGAGAGAGACTGTGGAAGTGATAGGGAGTGAGGGAGAGAGAGAAAGAGAGAGAGAAAGAGCGAGAGGGGAGATAGACAGTGTGTATATGCATGGATGCGTGCATGCCCGAGAGAGAGAGAGAGGGAGAGAGATAAGGGAGGGAGAGAGATGAGGGAGAGAGATAAGTGAGGGAGAGAGATGAGGGAGAGAGATGAGGGAGGGAGGGAGGGAGGTAAGTGGATAAAGATGGACAAATCTGAAAGAGGACTGTTGAGTTTCAGTCAGATACTGAGAGAATGAGAGTGTGTGTGTGTGTGTGTGTGTGTGTGTGTAACAGAGATGATAGAGAGATCAATAGAAAGAGAGAGTAGAAGATGAAGGGAATCTACAGTAGCTGCCAACGCCCTTGAAAGCCTCCTGCTGCTTTTACACAAAGAGGGAAAAACCAGGAAACCTAATACTATAGTACCCTGGGGGGGGGGGGGGAGGAGGAGTAGAGAAGAGTAGAGAGGAGTGGAGAGGAGTAGAGAGGAGTGGAGAGGAGTAGAGAAGAGTGGAGAGGAGTAGAGAAGAGTAGAAAGGAGTAGAGAGGAGTAGAGAGGAGTGGAGAGGAGTAGAGAAGAGTGGAGAGGAGTGGAGAGGAGTAGAGAAGAGTGGAGAGGAGTGGGTACCACAGAAGGACACCGGAGGTCCCCCCGCCACCAGACTAACCCCCCCCACCACCATCAGACTAACCCCCCCCACCACCATCAGACTAACCCCCCCACCATCAGACTAACCCCCCCCACCGCCATCAGACTAACCCCCCCCACCGCCATCAGACTAACCCCCCCACCGCCATCAGACTAACCCCCCCCCCGCCATCAGACTAACCCCCCCCCCACCACCATCAGACTAACCCCCCCCCCCACCACCAGACTAACCCCCCCACCACCATCAGACTATACTCTCTTGTCATCTTGACTTTCAGGCTGAGATGTTTCTTCGTCTTCCTCGTACAAATATGGATTTTGTTTTTTTCTTCTAGTGTGTTTATCCAAATCAAATCCCATTTATCTGTACAAACCTTCATCACCTTCATCACTTCCATCTGTACGTGTGAAACAGTAAAGGGTTAGTTCACGACATCCCCCAGCCTCGGACCCTCAGAGGACAAGGACAAACTACAAAACCTTTTAGGGAACAATGGAAGAAACCTTGGGAGGGGCTACTCAGAGAGGGAGGGGCTACTCGGAGAGGGAGGGGCTACTCAGAGAGGGAGGGACTACTTGGAGGGAGGGCTACTCGGAGAGGGAGGGGCTACTCAGAGAGGGAGGGCTACTCAGAGAGGGAGGGACTACTCGGAGAGGGAGGGGCTACTCAGAGAGGGAGGGGCTACTCGGAGAGGGAGGGACTACTCGAAGAGGGTGGGGCGTTGGTTGGTGTCGTCCAGCTCTGATATTATAATATATTATTAATAATAATAATAACAATAAGACTTTTATTCTTGTAGGAAATTGCACAAATGATTAACCCTGATAAGAATAAAACAAGGAAACTTTGAATATTTTTTCCAATTTTACTGAATACTTTGGCGTATAAAATACTGAATATTGTCACGTATACGTAAACTGTTGGTATTGACCTCCAATAACCCATAAGTCAAACTATAAGTCAGTACCAAGACAGCGTGTTAATATTCAGATGAACTGATCTGGGGTCAGTGTGTGTGTGGACTGTGGTAATGTGGAGTATCATGGCGGGGAGCTGACTGACAGCAGCAGATGTGGCTTCAGATGTTGGTGTTGTACTATCAGTCCGGTGATGATGGTTTAGTAGTTGGTGCACGGTGTCAAACGTCCACCTCTCTCTCTCTCTCTCTCTCTCTCTCTCCCTCGATCCCTCCCTTCTATCTCGCAGTCTCTCCCTCGCTTCCTCTCTCTTTCTTTCCTCCTCCCTTCCCTCCCTTCCCCCACTCGCTCTCCCTCCCTCCACTATTTACAGGGGATCTGCAGGAATCAGAGCGTCAAGATGTCCGACTCTAGTAGAAGCACTTGAACTTTAGTTGAGTATAAAAATCTCCTCAAATAAAGTAAAACGCAGCTCATTTGAAATGTACTTAGAGTAGAAGTTACTGCGTTACTTGTTACATATGAAAGTTCAATATTTGATTGTATAATATGTACGTTTTATATATTGAGTGTTATAAAAACTACAATTCTGAAATGTTATTAAAGTTATTATTCAATATGTGTGCTAGCTAGCTAGGAAAGTTAGCAGGCTAGCTAGCAGCAACCAGGCTAACATAAACCAATAACACTGGACGGGTTCTTTAGCCGATATTAACCAAGTTACTATGGTGAACTACAGCTTGTTAACTTACCAGATACAGATGAAGTAACATATTGAAGTAAAATCAAAGTTACTGATTTCAAAAATACTCACAAGTACACAAAGAAAACTAACGAGAGTAAATTTCATTTGTTACTTCCTCCTTTGCTTTTTAATCCTTCATGGAATTTGAGAGAAATTAAAAAAAAAAAAAAAAAGAAACAAAAAACAAAGAAACAAAGAAACAAAGAAACAGTTGTGAAACTACAAAAGATCAGAATAAGAAAAAGGAACCAGGAAGTTAAATGTTAAGTTAACTGTGTTTGGTAAAGCAGACAGGATGCAGACTACTAGTCCTACTACTACTACTACTACTACTATTACTACTACTACTACTCCTACTACTGCTACTACTAATATTACTGCTACTACTACTCCTACTACTACTACTACTACTATTAATACTACTACTACTCCTACTACTGCTACTACTAATATTACTACTGCTACTACTACTACTACTACTACTGCTATTACTATTACTACTACTATTATTACTACTACTACTACTACTATTACTACTACTCCTCCTACTATTACTACTACTACTACTACTATTACTACTACTACTACTACTATTACTACTACTACTCCTACTATTACTACTACTATTACTACTACTACTACTACTACTGCTACTGCTATTACTATTACTACTACTATTATTACTACTACTACTACTACTACTATTACTACTACTCCTCCTACTATTACTACTACTACTACTACTATTACTACTACTACTACTACTATTACTACTACTACTCCTACTATTACTACTACTATTACTACTACTACTACTACTATTACTACTACTACTCCTACTATTACTACTACTATTACTACTACTACTACTACTACTCCTCCTCCGCCTCCTCCTCCTCCTCCTCTACTGACTGGAGGGAATCAAATGTCTCAACTGACATTTCAATTTAGATCATTTATTTTACTTTTTAAGAACTCGTCGACTCTTCCACTCCTTCCCTCTCTCTTCCGATTCTCTCTTGATTCACTTCTACTTCTCTTTCTCTCACTCCTCCCCCCCTCTTTCCGTTCTCTCCGTCTCTCCTGGTTTATATCAGTAGATTCAGATCGACACTCCTCCTCTTTCTCCTCTGGTTGTCTAACGGCTCCATGATGAAAGGATGGGTGGAGGAGGAGAGAAAGACGGACCCGTTTCCTCCATCAAAGAACCTCCCATCCCTCCATCTATCCATCCACCCATCCCTCCTTCTATTCCTCTCCTCCCTCCTCCCTCCATCTCCTCCTCTGGGCCAGAAGAAGAGCGCTGAAATCGATTAGTACTCTATTAAGTAGCTGTGATGCGTGTGTGTGTGTGTGTGTGTGGTTGTGTGTGTGTGTTTGTGTGTGTGGTTGTGTGTGTGTGTGTGTGTGTGTGGTTGTGTGTGGTTGTGTGTGTGTGTGTGGTTGTGTGTGGTTGTGTGTGCTGACCGGCTCCTCTCGTTAATCTCACTACTTAGGTACTTCCTGATTGGGATGGACAGACAGATGGAGGAGGAGAGGAAGACCAGAGGAAGACCTGAGGAAGACCTGAGGAAGACTTGAGGAAGACCTGAGGAAGACCAGAGGAAGACCAGAGGAAGTACTGAGGAAGAATTGAGGAAGACCAGAGGAAGACCAGAGGAAGACCTGAGGAAGACCAGAGGAAGACCTGAGGAAGACCGGAGGAAGACCGGAGGAAGACCTGAGGAAGAACTGAGGAAGACCAGAGGAAGACCTGAGGAAGACCAGAGGAAGACCTGCGCTGCCACACCACAAAACGAAGAAATGTGACAACCGAGTTTATCGTCTGTCATCGGTGCTGGCGACGCCACGAGGAACCTTCTGGGCTGAGAAGCGTCCAGTTAGCCCTCAAGACAAATATCGTTAAATAAATAAAGTTAGTTCAAAATACTGAAAGAGTAATGAAATCCAGTCTGGCTCCGCCCACAGATACTTATGAAGAACGCCAGTTTGAGTGTTGGAGAGCGAGGGAAGAAGGGGGCGTGTCTGTAAAACCTCTGACATCACCTGACAGCATCTTGAGATTAGCCTGCTAGCTAGCTAACGTCACACAGTGGAGAGTGCCGCCGAGTCTCAGGATTTACAGAGGATTTCTCTCCTCAGTGGCTCCACCCATCTCCGGTCAGGGGCGGAGACATCTTCATCACGACAGACTACACGCTTGTTACGTGACTTCTGATTGGTGATTCTGATTCTAGGAAAGAAAAAAAAAACATGAACAGAAAAAAAAAACCTGTCAAAGTCGAAACCAAATCAAACACATCCGGGAGGCGGAGCCTTAAAGACCGAGCTGCTTCCTCATTTGTTTGTTGGCCCCTTTAGTTTGACGAGGCATGGCGGCCTGGTGAGAGCTGCTTATGATCTATTGATATCCCATCTCCACTCTCTACCAGCTAGTCAAAAACACACCGGATGAATGGAAACTGAGGTCAGCTACAGAACAGCACAGCTGGTAGGGACTCGCCATCTTGCTCAAGGACACTTCAGCAGGTCAGATGCTAGCTGACACCGGGGCTCGAACCCCCGGTCGAAGGCCAGTCTGTCTACTCAGAGAGAGACAGACTGGGGACTTAGTTTGAGTCACAACCACTCAAATGCAACTTTCTATGACCAGTGACCTGCCCCGCCCCCTCTGGCGGCCATTTTGGAGGTCCTCAACACTGAACAGCTGATTGTGTTTCTTTCCGTCTCAACAGAATTGAATCGACAGTCAACTGGTTCTATTGACACATTATTAACTAACAGATGATTCTCCAGTGGATCCATGGTGGACCAATCAATCAATCCATCAATCAATAAGCAGACATCAAATGTACTGGGTGTTGCTGGTAGAATTTGTATGAAACAGTGGAACTCATTTTGACTATCAACTCACTGTGAGAAGAGAGAGAGAGAGAGAGAGAGAGAGGAAGGAAGGAGAGAGGGGGGGTGGAGAAGGAGGGAAGGAAAGGAAGGAAGAGACGAGGAGGGAGACAGCAGGGATACTTCTGTCCTCAACCCTTCCTGTATCTCAGTGTGTCAATAAAAGGAAATCAGTGATCTGATAACATTGATTATTCATGAGGCCTGGAACCTGATTGGTAGATGAGAATCAGGGCGGGACTAGACGCTTCCTTCTTTCTTTCTTCTTTCTTTCCGACTCTATCACTGATTCATTCTTTCTTTCTCTTCTATCCATTATTCCCTTCTTTTTCATGATCACTTCATCTCTTTCTTTTCTATGTATTATTCATTCTTTCCCACTCTTTCACCCATTCACTTTTTCACTACTCATTTCCTTCTTTCCTTCCTTTCTACCCTTCCTCCCTCAAGGTCAAGGTCAAGGTCAAGGTTTTTTATTATCATATGCACAA
>JAXDDX010000221.1:282500-290000 GCA_034670405.1 Hoplostethus atlanticus
ACCCAACCCAACCAAACCCTAACCCTCCTCCTCCTCCCTCTTCTTTCCTTCCTCACCCCAAGTTTTACTTCCTTCCCTCTTTCCTCCAGTCCTCCCTTCTTTCCTGCTCTGCTCCTTCCACCTCTTTTGTTCCTTCCTTCCCTCTTTCTGCCTCTCCCCTTTCTTCCTCACACTTTTAGTTTTTCCTTCTTCATTTTCTTCTTCCCTGCCTTCCTTCCTTTCCTTTCCTCCTTTTCCTTGATTCTTCCTTCTTCTTGGTTTTTCTCACTTTCTCTAAAATGTGTTTGATTTCATTGGAAAGAGAGAGAGAGAGAGAGAGAGAGAGAGAGAGAGAGCTAGTGATACTGTATTGGTAAGTGTAGAGAAGAAGAAAGCACACACACACACACACACACACACACACACACACACACACACACACACACACACACCTCCCCTCTTCTCATTACTACCCACTTCCATTAGTGGGAAAAATACATCAATATCTCTGCCCTTAGAGAAAAACACAACCTCTGTATGTGTGTGTGTGAGAGAGAGAGTGCATGTGACATCCAGCCAATGTTCTAACCTTGCAAAACTGGCAACCTCCTCACTTCAGACTGCCTTTAAAGCCCACATCCCTCATTCAAACCCTGCAAAACTGGCAACCACAGCAATTCAGACTGCCTATAAGCCCACATCCCCCAATCAAACCCTGCAAAACTGGCAACCACACCTCTTCAGACTGCCTATAAGCCCACATCCTCCAATCAAACCCTGCAAAACTGGCAACCACACCTCTTCAGACTGCCTATAAGCCCACATCCCCTTTTCAAACCCTGCAAAACTGGCAACCACACCTCTTCAGACTGCCTATAAGCCCACATCCCCCTTTCAAACCCTGCAAAACTGGCAACCACACCTCTTCAGACTGCCTATAAGCCCACATCCCCTTTTCAAACCCTGCAAAACTGGCAACCACACCTCTTCAGACTACCTACAAGCCCACATCCCCTTTTCAAACCCTGCAAAACTGGCAACCACACCTCTTCAGACTGCCTATAAGCCCACATCCCCCATTCAAACCCTGCAAAACTGGCAACCACACCTCTTCAGACTGCCTACAAGCCCACATCCCCCCCAGCATTTCCATTCTACATTTGAGTTGTTTAGTTTGAGCCCACCAGTCAGGTCAGAGGTCACAAGGTGATATTCCTTAGAAGTCAAAGCTACATGCTACCACTCAGCTCTTAACCATATCTCCCTTCAAACTGCAACTGGCAACCACACTCTTCCGAGCCTGCCTAAGCCCACATCCCCCCCAGCATTTCCATTCTCATTTGAGTTGTTTAGTTCAAGGATTCAAGGAGTTTAATTGGTCACATACACACACGAGGTGTGTAGTGAAATGCAAAGTGGCAATGCTCAGCAGAAATGTGCAAAATAACAGGTTCACACTATTTACAATAGACCAACACAATATTTACAATATTTAAGAGCTCTATATAAAAAAACAACACAATATTTACAATAAGAGCACTTTATAAAAAAATATAGTAAAAAAAGGGAAAATTGTA
The DNA here is from genome assembly GCA_034670405.1 of Hoplostethus atlanticus. Classification (NCBI taxonomy): domain Eukaryota; kingdom Metazoa; phylum Chordata; class Actinopteri; order Trachichthyiformes; family Trachichthyidae; genus Hoplostethus; species Hoplostethus atlanticus. The sequence continues at coordinate 284,057 of JAXDDX010000221.1, forward strand.
TGTGTAATATAAATTATAAATTATGTGTAGTCTTTACCTAAGTGTGTGTGTGCATAAGAGGGGCAGTGTGTGTGTCTTGGTGGGGGCCCTGGTGAGTTGACCCTCTCATGCAGAGCGACTTACGATGAGTGCAAGCTGACAATCGCACCACCTCACACTATATGAACCAACATAAGCCCACTTCCCCATGTAAAACCCTGCAAAACTGGCAACCGCACCACCCCAGAATGAAACAACTGGTATTTACCAGTCTGTTCATCTGCCCGGCTTTCACAGTCTGCTCTCTGTCTCTGTCTGTACATTTCATCTTTTAGTATTTTAGTCATGTAGCTGACCATCTCACCCAGAGACACCTGCATGAGCCCACCAGTCAAGGGTCAGAGGTCACAAGGTTGATATTCCTTAGAAGGATCAAAGCTACATGCTAACCAGTAGCCATCTGTAACCATATGCTCTCTGACTCTTCAAACTGCAGACGTCTGTTAACCAGTAAAGCTGGACTAGATCCTGTCAGGTGACGTCAGTGAAGCTCACCAAGCCGGTCGGTCTGGGATGCTTCACGCCAGACAGGAGACGATCTAACGTTGGTGAGTCCAGCGTTCTCTCAGAGGGTTTTACGTTTTGATTTGTCATTTCCTGTGTGGAGAAGTGACCGGACCAACTCCGACAGGGTGAATCTCTTCTTAAAGCGGCACTATGACCTAGTGCATGTCAATAACCCTCCCAGTGCTTCCACTCACATGGAAGACACGCTCTATCATCACGCTCAATGTATTTTTAATTACTTCCTTTATTACATTTTAATTCACCTCCTTTACAACCCACACTTCACAGGAAGTGAGAACCTGCTTGTTTCCTGATTGGCGGTGTGTATGTGTGAAGCAGCAGTAACCGTGGAGACGCTCCATCCCATCCGTCACAGCGACGTGGTTTCTCCGTGACAGCAGCAAAACGCTCCGTCTCTCCCTCTCACCTCAAGTGACCCGAGCAAAGCTGCTGACGGCATGATTCATCAGGGCAGGACAGAAGGTGTGTGTGTGTGTGTGTGTGTGTGTTGAAATTGGCAGGAGGATGCGGGCACGACTGCGTCACCAGTGCATGTTCTCATGGTGTCAGCTGAAGACACGTCACACCATAAAAATAACACCAACAAGTCGAGAAGACGGAAAGAAATCTAACATTTTATCGATTTTTTCTTCTTTTTTCCAGAAAGGTCAGGTGACCTGGTGGACACAGTAGTCCAATAACACAGGGATGCTTATTAATAATAATAATAATAATAATAATAATAATAATAATAATTTCTGATGGTTTCAAGCTGCAGTAAATAAAAACACCTCTAGCCACACTTAGCTTAGCTTTCATCACTGTGACCTGAGGATCACACAACCTCCTCAGGTCTCTCTCACACACACACACACACACACACACACACACACACACACACACACACACGCACACACACACACACACACACACCCCCTCCACACCACGGCTGGTAGAAACATATCTATTTGTAATTCAGTAACGTGGTAAATGTTTTATATCTCCACGGTCATAAATCTGTTTGTTTTCACCAAAGGAGGGAAAGAAATGGAGCCGGAAAGAATCTGAAATGACGACACACACACACACACACACACACACACACACACACAGGCACAGTAGAGGTTAATGATTGGGTCGATATGCTGATGACACACAGATCTGATGACACGGTCTGACAGTCTGACAGCAACCACACTGCCTGTGTGTGTGTGTGTGTGTGTGTGTGTGTGTGTAACCCCAAAGCTTTCTTCCTCCCCAAAGTGACCTGTCTCAGTGTATTAGTGAGTATGTGTGTATCTGTATGTGAGTGTATTTACTGTGTGTCTGAATGTGTGTATGGTGTGTGTGTGTGTCTGTTAAAGTGTGTGTGTGTGTGTGTGTGTGTGTCTCAGGAGATGGTAGTTATCAACAGTAGTCAGCTGCTGGTCTGACAAACAGCAGCTCTGACAGCTTGAGACAACATACTCCTGTCTGTCTGCCTGTCTGTCTGCCTGTCTGTCTCTCTCTCTCTCTCTGTCACTTTCTCCTTCCACTCCATCAATCTCTCTTCCTCTTCTTCTGTCCTCCTCTTCCTCTCTCTTTTCTTTGTCTGTTCAGCCACGGTGGCTATCGCTGCTCATGCTAACTACCCAGTTCTTCTTCTGTTGCAACGTAAAACGCATCACTTCCTGTCTCCAGAGGGTTTCTCCCGGTAAAGACCTACCTGACACCGGGTGTTGAGAGCAGCAGATGGAGAAGCTTCATGATGGTTGAGGTTGATGATGTTGAGGAGATCAGAGAGAGGAGAGAGAGACGTCTCAGATTGAACTGAAGCAGAAATCCCAGTAACAGAGTAACAGTGTGGTGGGGTTGAGGTGGTGAGACCAGTGGGGGAGGAGAGGGGGAGGAAAGGGGGAGGAAACAGATGAAATACACCTCCACCCAGAAGAGATGAGACGACGAAGACGGAGGAGAGATGAAGAGAGATGAAACTTCACCTGGACAGATTTCAGCCCTGTTGATCTTTAGGTCTCTCTACCCGTCTCTCTCTCTCTCTCTTTCTGTCTCTCTCTCTTTCTGTCTCTCTTTAGGTCTCTCTCTCTTTCTACCTGTCTCTCTCTCTCTACCTGTCTCTCTCTCTACCTGTATAATAAGCATTCATTCACCTCCGTATCTGGTCTGACCGGTATGTGTGTGTGTGTGTGTGTTGTTTGTTGTGTATATGTGTGTATTGTTTGATATCTGTGTGTGTGTAGGTTGTAGTATTTATACTGTATGTGCATGTACAGTGTATTATGGTTATGTGTGTGTTTAGAAATGTGTTTTGTTCGTTGGGTGCATACATGTGCTTCTTGTGTGTGTGTGTGTGTGTGTGTGTGTGTGTGTGTGTGTGTGTGTGTGTATGCGTCTGCCACCGTAACCCCTACGCTCAATTACACCCAGATTACCCAGAGGCCCTTGGGGCTCTGGCAGCCAGCGAGCTAGCAGATATAAATCTGGCCTGTTGTTGATCCACGAGCTCTCTAATGCCCATAAAACAATACTGCTTTACACACACACACATACACACACACACACACACACACACACACACACACACACACACACACACAAACAGAAATACGTGCATACACACATTAGGTGCACAAGCACACATAGAGCACACACACACACAATGCCTGCACAGACTCCCATAAACAAACTTATGAAAAACACACTCAGCCCTACAAACACACACACACACACGCACACACACACACACACACACACACACACACACACACACAGAATATTAGGACACTCTTGGGAGCTAGTGCTGCAGCAAGCTAATATGCTAGCACTGCAGGGTAACCTAGATAGGAGGAACGAGGGAGGAGGAGGAGGAAGAGGGGAGAAAGGGAGGGAGGGAGGGAGGAGGAGGAAGGGAGGAGGAGGAAGGGAGGGTGACATTTTGAAAAGGCGACAAGGCAAAGAATAGGATGATGTTGACATTTAGAGAAAAGCGAGATAAAGTAAAATCTAGATCCATTTAGAAAACAGGCTGGTTCAAATGCCCAGGAGACACCACAAAACACACCACGTGAGTGTGTGTGTGTGTGTGTGTGTGTGTGTGTGTGTGTGTGTGTGTGTGTACAGTCCTGCACCAGTACCTTGCCAGGAATATCATTTTACCAATATCGCTGACATGGCAAGAAAAAGATACTTAAAAAGTATATCCTAGTCTCTAGTGAGCTGGAGAAGAGTCAGCTCAGTTAACCTGAACTAACTGGTAGCTAGCTAACTAGCCAGCAGGCTAGTTTAGTTACTGTTAACATGGGACTACTAGCCACTGCTAACGCTAGCTTCTACTAGATACGTTAGCTAGTGTGCTAACCAGATGTGTTAACAACAAGACAGTGATGGTTAGCTGACCAGATACTATGGTTAGCTAGCTAACAAGCTACATGATCTAAACACTGAAATCAATCAGATGATCAGTGATGAAATGATCAGTTCAGTAGAAACCGACAGAAATTAACCATGAAGATTCAATTCTGTTGAGACGGACAGAAACAGCTGGTCAGAGCTGAGGACCTCCAAGATGGCCGCCAGAGGGGGTGGGGCTACATCACCTGAAAGTTTCTATACTGAACCAACCACTGAGCAGAAGATGAAACAGTGTTCGTTACCATGGAAACATTACTGACATAATGGTTACATGTCTCTCTCTCTGTCGGTATAACCTGTCTCTCTTTCTGTCAGTGTAACCTGTCTCTCTTTCTGTCAGTGTAACCTGTCTCTCTCTCTGTCCTGTCTCTATCTCTGTCAGTATAACCTGTCTCTCTCTCTGTCGGTATAACCTGTCTCTCTCTCTGTCAGTATTACCTGTCTCTCTCTCTGTCAGTGTAACCTGTCTCTCTTTTTGTCAGTGTAACCTGTCTCTCTATCTCTGTCGGTATAACCTGTCTCTCTTTCTGTCAGTCTAACCTGTCTCTCTCTCTCTGTCGGTATAACCTGTCTCTCTCTCTGTCAGTATTACCTGTCTCTCTCTCTGTCAGTGTAACCTGTCTCTCTTTCTGTCAGTGTAACCTGTCTCTCTCTCTCTGTCGGTATAACCTGTCTCTCTCTCTGTGTAACCTGTCTCTCTCTCTCTGTCGGTATAACCTGTCTCTCTCTCTCTGTCAGTATTACCTGTCTCTTTCTCTGTCAGTGTAACCTGTCTCTCTCTCTGTCAGTATTACCTGTCTCTCTCTCTGTCAGTATTACCTGTCTCTCTCTCTGTCAGTGTAACCTGTCTCTCTTTTTGTCAGTGTAACCTGTCTCTCTATCTCTGTCGGTATAACCTGTCTCTCTTTCTGTCAGTGTAACCTGTCTCTCTCTCTCTGTCGGTATAACCTGTCTCTCTCTCTGTCAGTATTACCTGTCTCTCTCTCTGTCAGTGTAACCTGTCTCTCTTTCTGTCAGTGTAACCTGTCTCTCTCTCTCTGTCGGTATAACCTGTCTCTCTCTCTGTGTAACCTGTCTCTCTCTCTCTGTCGGTATAACCTGTCTCTCTCTCTCTGTCAGTATTACCTGTCTCTTTCTCTGTCAGTGTAACCTGTCTCTCTCTCTGTCAGTATTACCTGTCTCTCTCTCTGTCAGTATTACCTGTCTCTCTCTCTCTTGCAGGCTGGTTGTGTATGAGTACAGAAAACAACCATGATGCATTATTTAGTAGAATAACACACTGCACTGTAAAATGACATCTCTCTCTCCCCCCCCCCCCCCCCCCCCCTCTCTCTCTCTCTCTCTCTATTAAATCATTAATTTGTGTTGTGGTGGGCGTGTGCCTCCCTCTGAGCCTGCAGAAGGGGGTGGAGAGAGAGAGAGAGAGAGAGAGAGAGAGAGAGAGAGGGGGGGTGGAGAAAACACGACAGGGAGGATGGATGAAGTGATGTTTTCATGAAACAACTACTTCAAAACTATTAACTACTACTAACAGTACTACTAATACTACTACTACTATTATAACTACTACTACTAATATTACTGCTGCTGCTACCTCTGTTATTACAAATACTGCTATTAATACTATTACTGCCACTTTCATTACTAATTATACACACACACACACACACACACACACACACACACACACACAGAGGCTGATAGAAAGGCAGGGGGAGCACAATATATCACAGCGGTCAGACAAACAGCCTGGCGTACATCATGACCAAGCACTATTTCACTATCTCTCTCTCTCACACACACACACACACACACACACACACACACACTCATTCTCTGGCTCATCCCTCATTGCTTACACACACAAACACAGATTAAAGAAATATATTACAGCAGCTCTACAAACACGAGCATGCACACCTTTCTTTCAGTCTCTGGTTCACCAATCATCTCCCTCCCTGAGTTACTTCCTGCCCGGTGGCTGTCAGTT
>JAXDDX010000221.1:300000-330000 GCA_034670405.1 Hoplostethus atlanticus
TATACAGTATATACAGTATATAAGCTCACGGTGCTGAGTGCATTACTGTCCTGTGATGGAGGAGGAGAGGATCCATTACTGCTGCATCACTCCACATGTGTTGGATGTATTATACTGATGCTTTGATAATGTGGAAATGAAATCTAATGTTTTTCTTTGCTACCTGGCCGTGTTGTTGTGATGAAAACATTTTGTCAGTGAAAAAAAGAGTTTAAAAGGAGAACGTTGTTGAAACACTCCGATCGATAACCCCGTCTAATCAGCTTCATCTCAGCACCTTTGAGCCGTGGGATCTTGGCGAGGAACTGCAGCAACGTAAATGCATTACGGATTAGGTGTGATCCTGCAGGGGGGGGATTCAAATCTGTCCGTCAGTGTTTTTCTCATTGCTCAGCTCTCTCCTGGCACAGAGAAACAAAGTGAGACAGTATGGAGACTCGGCCGGGCCTTTTGGATCACATGAATGATGCAGCAGCTGTCCACCTGACTGGCTGCAGGGTAAAGATGCCCTCAAGCACTGACCAGAGACCAGCTCCTCCTCTGATCCTAGCCTCAGCTACCAATGGGAAAATACACGACTGAACCCAGATCAGTGTCTGGGGGCGATGTGTGCTATTTAACCACAATGGGAAGAAACCCCAACCAATCAATAATCAATCTATCAATCATTTTGTAGAAGTCAGTTTCAGGTTTTTCAGTGGATATCTCACTTTGGAACAAAACTCTTCAGTTGCTCCGAGGCAGGTCAAAGTAAAGGGCAAACGCTTGGTGGAATAGAGGATTATGGGTAATCCTGTTTGCAGCCTGGGACCCAGATTTCTCACCCTGGCATGCAGGTTAATTGAGAGCCACTTGTGGACCCACCGGAAACAAAGTCCCAAGCTCCTCTGGGGTCCTGACGGGGTGAGGAGGTGTTGATCAGGAAGAGGGTCTTCTGAAGGAGGTTCTTCTGGGGTCTCCCAGGAACGAATGATAGAAGAAGAGAAGGGATTCTGGATTCAGAGAGCTGAGCTGGTTCCTGGTTCCTGAGCTGGTGGACTTGTCTGCTCTTCTCTGGTGTTGTGGTGGAGATATTGAAGGATGAACGACGAGGTAATGTTTTTCTTCACCAAAATGGATGCATGTTGTTTCATGGATACAGAAGAAAATATGTTATTATATAATGTTTTTCTGTCAATATTATGAGGAAAACCTCCTCCTCCTCCACCTCCTCCTCCTCCTCGTCCTCCTCCTCCTCCTCCTCGTCCTCCTCCTCCTCCTCCACCTCCTCCTCGTCGTCCTCGTCCTCGTCCTCGTCCTCCTCCTCGTCCTCCTCCTCCTCCTCCTCGTCCTCCTCCTCCGTCCTCCTCCTCCTCCTCCTCCTCCATGACTGAAGTGGATTTAATTAACAGGGGAAATCAATAAGAGATCACAGCTCACAGCTTTCACCAGACCTCTGAGAAACCAAAACCCCAGATCTGGATTTGGTCTGACGAGGATCTGAAACGGTGAAAGGTGTTGAAAAGTCCAACCTCAGATCCCAGATCAGTCTGTGAGGAGTTATTTTTCTGATCAAGTGTTATTGACGTTTTTGTTGTACCCACTTTCCCTCAACCTGCCTCGTCTACTTCAGTTATTGATTTCCTACGTTTCCCACAATGCCTTTCAACAACCCCCAGAGAACGTGCCTGAACTTGTCGCATTCAGCTGTAGGTCGTGTAGGTGAAGAGAGCAACAAGAATACTGACAGAGAGGAGGAGCTTCTAGTTGAGAAACATCAAGGCTACTGCATTGCATTCTGGTCTATCTTGGCTACTGCATTGCATTCTGGTACGCTACAGCGGTACATGATTTAAGTGTTAAAGGTGTTTTAGGTGGCTTTTTCCTTTAGACACCAAAAGAAGGAATCGATACGAGCAGGTATTGGTTAACTGGTCTCCAGCTACCAGGCGTGTTCAGACGCTCCACTGAGGCAGTAGAAGAAGAAACCATTAGAAGAAGAAACCATTAGAAGAAGAAACCATTCCTACATGGAGGTAATTCCTTCGATGCCGTTTGGTCTTCCAGCGGCTCGGCGGGTGGGAGAGGCAGCGGGTGTCATCTGGAGATTTCTCTAAATATTTGTGCGTGGGGGCAATCAAACGGCTCTGTGTTAATGGACACACACACACACACACACACACACACACACACACACACACACACACACACACACACTGTGTGGGAGAAAGAATTACCTGGTTTGATTGGAATGCTTCTGCTTATTATGATGATGTGTGACCTCCCTGCCCTCCTAGTAGTGTGTGTGTGTGTGTGTGTGTGTGTGTGTGTGTGTGTGTGTGTGTGTGTAGGCGTGCACGTACACACACACTTCCTCGTTTACATCCTGGTCTCGTAGGCTCTGGTCCAATCACCAGTTGGGGAATGTGGTTTCTATGCTAATGAGCGTGAGGTCACGGGGTCGGCGGAGGACGGTGGAATAAATCTCCACTTCATGATAACGCACAATCAATCAGCTCCCGCCCTCCTCCTCCTCCTCCTCCTCCTTTTCTTCCTCCTTTCCTTTCTCCACATACTCTTCATCCTCTTCCCTTTCCTCCTCCTCTTCCTTTCCTTCCTCCTCCTCCTGTTGTCTCCTTTCTGCTCTGCTTTCACCTTTCACTCTTTTCTCTCACTCCGCTTCGTCTCAACGCTTCTCCCGTTTTCTCTCTCCATCATTTTCATTTCTTCTTCAACAACTGTTTCCTTTCCTACTCTTCCTCTGTCCTTTCCCTTCCTTCTTTCCTTCCTTCCTCTCTTCTTCTTGATTAAGTGGAACGACTTCACAGGGAGTCGTGACAGAAACCACCACAGACCAGACTAGACTGACTACAGGATCCTGCAGGGTCAGTTCAGACCCTTTAATGCCGTACTACTTCAAAATAAAACAAACCGTAAATAACAATACAGTATGTCAGCAAAAAGAGAGAGAGAGAGATATCTCACTCCGTTTCCAAATCTCTGAACCAAACTCAACAACTCAACACTCAAACTCAACATTTCACCGTATTTACGACTTTCAAGGCAAAGCGTTTGGGTCTGTTAACCGATCGATTCATTGATTGATTCAGTCAGTAATAGTTGATGTCAGCCAGTCCAGGGTCAGTCTTGCTCAAGGGCTCTGGCAGGACACATGGCTGCGAACATACAGGCTGCTGCAGGAATCAAACCTGTGACAGTCTGTCTTCAGCGCTATACATCAGGTTAAATTCTTACTAATAATGATAATAATGTTGAGGTTACAAAGCGATTTACAGAAGGAATAAAAACAAGAAGTGCATTCAGATAACGGGGAGATGAAAGAGGACATGAATCAATACGGAAGAGAAACGAGATGAAACAAGATCAGAAGTGGACCGGATCAAAAACCACGACATAAAAACAAGATGAGCCTGAAGACTGGGGTGGTAGAAACACTGTCCGGGGGGGGGGGCATGGGGGAGGTATGGGGGTGTAGGGCAGGACTATGGGGGAGGTATGGGGGTGTAGGGCTGGACCATGGGGGAGGTATGGGGGAGGTATGGGTGAGGCATGGGGGAGGTATGGGGGAGGTATGGGGGCGGTATGGGGGAGGTATGGGGGTGTAGGGCTGGACCATGGGGGAGGTATGGGGGTGTAGGGCAGGACCATGGGGGAGGTATGGGGGTGTAGGGCTGGACCATGGGGGAGGTATGGGGGAGGTATGGGTGAGGCATGGGGGAGGTATGGGGGTTTTGAGCGTCAGAGCAGCGAGTGGTCGTCTTTCAACCAATCAGATCAGAGGATCTGGTGACATCATCTCAAACAGCTCCACACTGACTGAGGCTCCGTACGTCAGCAAGAGGCAGATCTACTGAGGCTAATGTAGTGGTGTCAAAGGAACACACACACACACACACACACACACACACACACACACACACACACACACACACACAACTGATGTACTGGAGTCTGACGTACGAGCAGCCGAGATGAAAGACGCAGATAAAAAGCCTGATTGACACTTGAGAGCCAGCGAGCATGTCTGAACCTGTGTGTGTGTGTGTGTGTGTGTGTGTGTGTATGTGTGTGTGTGTGTGTGTGAGAGCATGCATGTCTAAGCATGTGAGTGGTAACATGTAAGCATGTGTCTGTGTCTGTATCTGAGTGTGTGTGTGTGTGTGTGTGTGTGTGTGTGTGTGTGTGTGTGTGTGATGAGACCACCCCCTACCCTCCCTCTTACTCACACACAGCTCTGCAACGCCAGGCCCCCTCTCTCAGCCAATCAGAGGAGCTAGAGGAGGGGGGGGGGTTCACTGTGTGTGTGTGTGTGTAGCGGTACATCCGTCTGTCGATGACATCACCGTTGATGCCAGCAGTGATGTCTATGTGATCTACTGTCTATATAGATCACATGTATAGTTGCTATCTTAGCTACTGCATTGCATTCTGGTCTATCTTGGCTATCTCGTCTACTGCATTGCATTCTGGTCTATCTTGCTACTGCATTGCATTCTGGTCTATCTTGGCTACTGCATTGCATTCTGGTCTATCTTGCTACTGCATTGCATTCTGGTCAATCTCGACTACTGCATTGCATTCTGGTCTATCTCTGCTACTGCATTGCATTCTGGTCTATCATGGCTACTGCACTGCATTCTGGTCTATCTTCCTACTGCATTGCATTCTGGTCTATCTCCTGTATGATTGTTGATCGTCGGTCTAGAAAGAAGCCCTTGCTCTTTGATTCTGATTGGCTGACACCAAAACCTGACGGTACCGTTGATGGTTTAGATCATGAAACATTTTCTGATATCAGACTGGAAACATCTCAACGTGACGTCAGGTCGTCTACGTCCATCCCTGATATCGGTCTAGTCTTTCTTCTGTCTCTCTTTTCACATCCTCCCTCATTTCCTCTCAACCTCTTTTTGATCTCTCTCTCGCCCCTGTTCTCTCTGACATTCAATCACTCTCTCTCTCTCTCCTCTTTCAATTAGATTTCGCTCCTTCTCTTCCTCTTTTTATCACTTTTCTTTTCCTCTCTCCATCGCCGTCTATCACATTCCTCTCCTCTTTCCTCCCATTTATTTTTTCCCACCACTCCTCTCTCTTTCTCCTCCATTATCACTCTCTTCCCCCTCCTTCTCCCCACCTCCTCTCCTCCTCTCTTTCTCACCTCCCCATCACTCTTTCCCACTTCAACCTTCTCCTTACCTTCCCTTCATCTCCATCCTCTCCTCCTCTCATCTGTCGTTCTCACCTCATCTATTTCTCCTCCACATTTCCACCATCGCTCCTTTTGTCTCTTTTCATTCCACCTGCACTCGTTCATCCTAGCGCTCTTCTTCACGCCGCAATCCATCATTCTCCTCTTTCCTCCTTCCTCCATCCCTCCTCTTCATCCGGTACTTTTCCAGCCAGTCTGTCCATCCTTTCTTCTCGTCTTCTTCCCTAACGCTCGCCTGAGGCCTGAACATATTAGATTATTGTCATGACACCACAATCTTCTCCTCGATATCCAGACCAGTCCATCCTTCACCGTTACCACGCCAACCGGAGACCACCAGCATCTCAACATAATAACCCCAATGATCACTTTTAAAGAGGAAGAGCACCGAGGGCGCTCCAGGCAGCAGCAAGCAACCGTGAAGACCTGGAATTGGACTGGACCAAAAAGAAAGGAAGTCAATTTCACGAAGGCCGAAACCAGCAGGTGGTTCTTCATGTCTTCACCTTCTCCTTGTGGGTGGTTCTTCATGTCTTCACCTTCTCCTGGTGGGTGGTTCTTCATGTCTTCACCTTCTCCTTGTGGGTGGTTCTTCATGTCTTCACCTTCTCCTTGTGGGTGGTTCTTCAGGTCTTCACCTTCTCCTTGTGGGTGGTTCTTCATGTCTTCACCTTCTCCTTGTGGGTGGTTCTTCAGGTCTTCACCTTCTCCTTGTGGGTGGTTCTTCATGTCTTCACCTTCTCCTTGTGGGTGGTTCTTCAGGTCTTCACCTTCTCCTGGTGGGTGGTTCTTCATGTCTTCACCTTCTCCTTGTGGGTGGTTCTTCATGTCTTCACCTTCTCCTTGTGGGTGGTTCTTCAGGTCTTCACCTTCTCCTTGTGGGTGGTTCTTCATGTCTTCACCTTCTCCTTGTGGGTGGTTCTTCAGGTCTTCACCTTCTCCTTGTGGGTGGTTCTTCATGTCTTCACCTTCTCCTGGTGGGTGGTTCTTCATGTCTTCACCTTCTCCTGGTGGGTGGTTCTTCATGTCTTCACCTTCTCCTTGTGGGTGGTTCTTCATGTCTTCACCTTCTCCTTGTGGGTGGTTCTTCAGGTCTTCACCTTCTCCTGGTGGATGGTTCTGTCTTCTGGACCCAGTATCTCAGCTGAAATGGGTTCAGATCTAACACCAGGCCTAACACTAACATCTAACACTGTGTCTTGAAACCATCTGACCACATGCATCATCAGGTCTCTCCTGAAAGGTCAGACCTGGTAGTCTGTATTACTGTAGTATTACTGTAGTATTACTGTAGTATCACTGACACAGAGCTAAGATCATCGTAGTTTAGATTACTGTTATTATGAGCATCTGTATCAGTAGTAGTATTAAGAGTATTAGTATTATTATCAGTCTCAGTACTAATGTTATAATCAGTAGTAGTATTAGTATTATTATCAGTATCAGTATTGGTACTGTTATTATCAGTAGTAGAACTAGGAGTATTATTATTATCAGTATCAGTATTAGTACTAATGTTATTATCAGTAGTAGAACTAGGAGTATTAGTATTATTATCAGTATTAGTATTAATGTTATTATCAGTAGTAGAACTAGGAGTATTAGTATTATTATCAGTATCAGTATTAGTACTAATGTTATCAGTATCAACATCAGTGTTATTATCAGCATCAGTCGTAGTATTAGTGTTATTAGTATCAGTAGTAGTATTGGTAGTATCATTAGTAGTATTGGTAGTATTCGTTTTATCAGTATCAGTAGTGGTATTTGTGTTATCAGTATCAGTAGTAGTATTAGTAGTAGTATTTGCACTAGTCTTTAGCAGTGATGAAACGTGGTGATGACATCATCAGGTTCAGTCAACCATGTTTTGGACAAGTTGCTCGATAACTGACCACATCTCAGTTCTTGTTGGGCCAGCGAGCCTCATCTGTCACCATTAGCTGCTAAATGGAGTATCGGCAGCTCCACGCCTCCCAACAACATGATTTATAGACGGACACTCTGGAGCCGCTAGCAGGGGATGTGACCGGGACGCTACCGGGAGTCAAACCGGAACAAAGGAGGGAAACGGGAAATATTTCCTCAACATCGATGCTGAAAATGGGTTTCTGTGATTTGGTGTAATTGTGAAATAAATCAGATTAGGAGTGAGACAGGTCTATGAAGAAGAGATTACTCTGGTTAAATGGTAGTTGGACAAGCCCTGACACAGAAAACACACAGATGGATATGAAGAGGCCTTCCATTTAACAAAATAAAAGCACTCATGTTCACATAAAGACACTAGATTCTGAGACAGGATGGTAAATGAACGTTTTAAAGACGGGATCCTTCAACTATCCTCATCCTACGAAACGAAATATCAGACATGAAGCAGCAAACCACTACAGTCAGAGAGCCCTTGAGCTGTACAGTGAGCATCAGTAGAGGACTGGTTGGACATTACATTACAGTCAAGTGACTTACAATAAGTGCATTTAACGTAGGTACTGGTCGGCTCCCAGTGTGAACGTGAAGCAGGACGGAGCTGGGTGAACAGCCTCCAGTGATGACTATGGGTTATTATATGGAGAGACTCCCTGCTGGGCTGCCTGTTATTGAGCCGCGCTGCTGAATTAGTGATGAAGAGGACATAAATGATGCAGGGTGATTAGTAACCAGGCAACAACGTTTACCTCGCCGTTTATAGATCGATATGGGGTGTGTGTGTGTGTGTGTGTGTGTGTTGAAAAGCGTGACAATGTGTGTTTCATATTTCAAATTCACTTCAGCTCCGGTCCTTAAACAGCTTCCTGAACGGTTCAGAGACGTCGATAACGGTGGGAGAGGGAATCAGCAGCAGCTTCATCCCTGTTCAAACTGCTGCTGCTGCAATAGAGCGGAGTGGATACCAAATGATCTCATTTCTCCTGGTTTCCATCATAATCTGAACACCAGCCACCGCACACAAGTTAAGCCTTTTCTTTGCTTCGACCGAGAGGAAAATAAAGACACAGAAACAGAAACAGGGACAATTAAAACAACAGACAGAGCTTGTGTGTGTGTGAAGGGAAGTGAATGAAAGGGAATGGCTGGTGAGATGGGAGGCCGTCAACATGGCATGAAGCTTGTTTCAGACAGTACAGCATAGAGCACAATCCGCTGAGCTGAGGATCCAAGATGGCTGCCACAGGGGGCGGGGTTAAATCACCTGAAAGCCTCTATAGAAAGGAAGCAAATAAGTGACATAGTAGAACATGAGACCATCTAATTCCTGTTAGTCTTCATGTCGTTATCTCAGCCCCCCCGCCCCTCTCCACCTCGGTCCCTTCATAATCTTCGCGTGGCGTTCAGGGACGGTTAATTAGCACCGTGGCTGACGAGCCGGCTTGACCTCCACTAAACGGAGGATAAGACCGCTAAGCTGTGTGAAGTTCCATCAGCTCCCCCACCTCACCTCGCCGAGCCCAGACACTTCCTGCTAATCCACCCATAATTAAAGACTGATCTCCGCGGCATACCTGTGCTCCGGGGTGTGTGTGTGTGTGTGTGTGTGTGTGTGTGTGTGTGTGTGTGTGTGTGTGTGTGTGCTTGTATACACATGTGTAGGGTGTGTATAAAACCAAAACAGAAAGGGAGGTATTTTTGGAACGGGAAGGTGGTTCATATACCTGTATTTGTATTTGTATTTATATTTGTGTTTGTGTTTGCAGAGTGAGATTTGTTAAAAAATAGAGAGAGGGAGTATTTGTGGAATAGTGAATCACATGTACGTGTGTGTGTGTGTGTGTGTGTGTGTGTGTCCACTCATACAAACATCATCTTTGTAAACAGAGTGGGTGTATTTTTCAGAGGAGGAGGAGGGGATGACTACTGATGCTCTCATCTGTTTTCTCTTCCTCTGCTAGGAAGTGATGCCTTGGTCTCATAATAGAGTCCTTCTGCAGCCGCTGATCAACACGTACTCACTTCCCATGACAATCTGATTAAATGCGATTGATGATGTCGTTCTGTCAAGTGCACCCTGTCCTCTAACAACGCTTGTGATGTACACTGATGTTGCAGGATTGGAAAGAGTGACTGAGGCTCCAGTTGCACTAGGAGACGTCGTACAGCGTCTTATCAGGCAGGTAGGTCGGTACTTCGTCAGCGTTGATACAAGCTGGGGTTGCAGCAGAAGAGTCCAACCCCCACCAAACTATTATTATTAGAACTATTCACTATTCACAAGCAGCGAGCGAGAAAAAGCTGGACTCACCAACGATGGCTGAAGCTCTTCACCAGCTCCACCCCACCACGCACTAGGAGCAACACGCCGAGTTTCCTGAGGTCAGCCTGCAGCGTTTCTGGGTAGTGAAGTCCTCAATAGTCAAGAAATTACCTCTCGCGGCCACTTGGGGCGCCGATGTGCCAGATGTGTTTCAAAATAAGTCTATTAGCAGGTGGCCTCTATAGAGCACCAGTGGGTTCAAAGCAGTCTCAATACCTTCAGGTGGGATGAACCGAGTCCATACTGGACAGAAGTCTAGTATCATGACAGTGGTTGACCCTTCCTTGTTCCCTGTGTTGACGTCAGTATGACCCTGCTTGACCCCTCCTTGTTTTCTGCCCCATTACTGCCTTCACATTAAGAGCCGGGTCCATCAGGAGGATAAACTGTGTCCCAGTTGGACAGGAAACTGGATGGTTAGAGACAGGAACATCAACAGCAGGAGGAGGGAAATCCCTTTAACCCAAATGTTCCTCGGCAAACAGCACTGGGTGTGTGTGTGTGTGTGAGTGTGTGTGTGTGTGTGTGTGCACTTTGTGAGATAAATGTTTGAGAAACTGTGTGAGAAAATGAGTAAATGAGGGAATGTGTGTGTGTGTGTGTGTGTGTGTGTGTGTGTGTGCGCGCGCGCACGTGTGCACTTGGCCTGCCTGCCTACCTATCTAATGTCTGTCTGCCTCTCCATCTGTCGGCCGATTACCCAGTTGGGGAACGTTGCTGAAAAATGCCTCATTTCTTTAACTGCCTCACACTGACACTTTAAAGCCTTTAAAGCAATTTACAAGTTGTTGAGTTAGTAATGTTGGTCAACTTTAGTTGTGTAGGTAGTGATGAGACCATAGACACCAAAAGCATTGATTGATAGTAGGTTAACACTTTGTTGAGTGACAGGAGGCTCCATGCTAACACTTTAGCGTACACTATGTTGAGTGATATTAGGCAACATGCTAACACTTTAGCATACACTATGTTGAGTGATAGGTTACATGCTAACACTTTAGCGTACACCATGTTGAGTGATAGTAGGCTACATGCTAACACTTTAGCGTACACTATGTTGAGTGATAGTAGGCTACATGCTAACACTTTAGCGTACACTATGTTGAGTGATAGTAGGCTACATGCTAACACTTTAGCGTACACTATGTTGAGTGATAGTAGGTTACATGCTAACACTTTAGTGTACACCATGTTGAGTGATAGTAGGTTACATGCTAACACTTTAGTGTACACCATGTTGAGTGATAGTAGGTTACATGCTAACACTTTAGTGTACACCATGTTGAGTGATAGTAGGCTACATGCTAACACTTTAGCGTACACCATGTTGAGTGATAGTAGGCTACATGCTAACACTTTAGCGTACACTATGTTGAGTGATAGTAGGTTACATGCTAACACTTTAGTGTACACTATGTTGAGTGATAGTAGGCTACATGCTAACACTTTAGCGTACACTATGTTGAGTGATAGTAGGCTACATGCTAACACTTTAGCGTACACTACGTTGAGTGATAGTAGGAAACTCTAAAGCTAGATTGGTACATTTACCAGGTTACCATGGAGCCAATGATCTACCGGGGACACATGGATGATTTTGGTGTCTATGTTTTCGCCACTCAACAGGTAAATTGAACTGATTTGGTTGAGTCCTTTAAGCTACTCCTACCTGCATTGACCCTTGAACCCCCTTCAAAACATTCTGTGACTTCAGTTGGAAGCTTACACTTCTTCTCTTGGGTCCTTACTTTCATGTTCAACGTTTGCATTAGGGGCTGGGCATGAAACTGAGATGTCCTCTTCATGCAAGCGCTCACCACGCTTCTCAACCCCTCCTTGTTTTCTCCTCCGTTACTATGACAGCCATGGCCCCTCCTTGTGTTCTGCTCTTAACCATGACACAGCTTGACCCGTCCTCGTTTAAACTCCTACGACCGTGAAGCTCTTTGACCAGCATTGTTTTTTTGGCAGATCTCAGTGTGAAGCTCCCTGAGCCCTCCCTTGTTCTCTGATCCCAGCAGTGGGAGATGAGAGGTTTACTGCGTCAGACATGATGAATCACTCCCAGAGAGGAGAGCTGAAGTGAATCCTACAAACAGTGATCCAACCAGGGCGCTCTGTAACGAGCTGCCTGCTAGCTTAATAAAGACGTCTATGTGTTAATTAGAGTGGGGGGGGGGGGGGGTGCACAAGTGTGTGTGTGTTAGGGAAAGAATGGCAGTGTATGTAGGTGCAAACTGAGTGTGTGTTAGAAGAGACTCACTGCTGCTGACGATAGGGGAAAAGAGGACTATTTTCTGTCTTTCTCTCACACACACACACACACACACACACACACACACACACACCCCGTAGTGCCGTATAGCGTGGAGTAATACTTTATAGAGGAGGTAGCCCCCCTCTCTAACGAGCTGAGAGCGCCGCCACCCACCAGAGCCTCGTCCAGGACAGAAACCGGACCGGGCCTCGCTCTAATACACTCCAACACACACACACACACACACACCTCACGGTACTGCCAAGCCGATATGAACGTCCACAGCACTCGTGACTAGAATTACTTGTAGAAATATGACACTATATGCACCATAACATGAGACTTTAATCATCTCAGGGGAAAAGTGTGAATGTGTACGTCAGGTCCGGTCCTCGAGGTCCAGAGTCCTGCTGGTTCTCCTCCCTACCTCCCTACCGTTAGCTCTGCTCCATCTGGTTTCACTCTTTGCTCAGACCAGCTCCTCTTAGAAAGGACACCCCAGGCAGCAGGCTTCGTCACACCAGGCCATTTACTCTACCATAGCAAGAGAACCAGCCCACGCCAATGGCGGTGCCTCTCCTCTGGCGGGTTTCCCTTTCAACCACAATCTTTTATGTCATTATTTGATGTTCTTACAGCAGAGACATGAGGCTGGGACTCGTCCACACTGCTCTTGTCTGTCAGGACCAGTTTATCTGCCCGGTTTCTTTCTGGTCTCCTCATGTGGATGCTGGAACTTTTACTAGGACTCCCAATTTACTGGCGGCAGCACCCAGGGTTCATTAACACGGGTGGCGCTTCAGAGCTGCAGCTTCGAAAAGATAAACCTCACATCAAAGATCGCCTCAAAACAACAGTCGGCATGCTGAAACAGGCGTTTATAACAGGCGGACTAGTGGGTGAGCTGCAGTACAAGTAGAGTTGATGAGATCAGATGGATTAAAATCAGGTTCTCGTCTTCCTTTCCAGTCTACTGCAACACCGAGCTGTTGACTGAACACCTGGATTTGTCACGTTTTTTTATCTAGATTTAGTATTTAACATGGTTATATTTCTACATGAGGTATTACCCCGTCACATCCTGCAGCGTGAGACTTGACAAAGACAGACAAGAGAGATTCCACAGAAACCCCCGGGGAGTACCTGAATGCAGCACTACCCCTTTATTAGATGGAGCTTCACGGAGCGTAAAGGCGGAGGTGTATTCCATACTGATGGGGTCTTCAGAACTACAGCTGCCATGACGGGGGGGGGAGCCAAAGAGAGAGAGGAAGGGAGCACCATCAGCACCACGACCCTGATGGTTTCTGCATTTACCTCACATCTGATCAGTCCCTGATGAGAGTGAGAACCAACAGGGTGGTGGAACTGGACCAGGACTGGACCAGGACTGGACCAGGACTGGACCACTGCTTTACACCAAAGGATAGCATAGGGACAAGAGAGGAAAAGATCGTTGGTGAGTCGAGTTTTCTTTTTGTCTCTGGAGAAGATCCCACCAGTGACCACTGACACCAGAATTCAATTTGGGCCAGTAGACCAATCCCAACAGACCAATCCCAGTAGACCAATCCCAACAGACCAATCCCAGTAGACCAATCCCAGTAGACCAATCCCATCGGTGAGGTCATCAGCGACAGAGGATTGGTCTTCAGTCTGATTGGACGGTTGGATATAAAACCCTTCCATAGCGCAGCTTTAAGAGAGCCTGTGAAAGGAGCCTTGATCTTCCACCAGGGAGGTTCTCTGAGACAGTCTCTTTATGCCGATCCTGCCGAGCAGCAGACGGGAGTTCATCATGGCAGTGAGTTACAGCGGTGAGAAGTGGAGGCAGCTGCTCGGCAGACTTCCTCAACACCAATTACCATGATGACTTACTCTGCTCCGGCTTATGGCCGACCCAAGGTGCTTCTCTCTGTCTCATTTACAGCGACGCTATCGATCCTCTCCGTCGCTTCCTCTCCTCTCTGCATTTCTTTTCATCTCTTTATATCTCTCTGCCTTTATTGCTTCCCACCATTTCTCACTCTCTCAATCTGCTGCTCTTGATCTCTCTCCCTCACATCATCTTCCATATCCCCCCCACCCCCCCGACCACAATCCTTCACTCTCTCTCTCTTTCTCTACAGCACTCTCGCTCCCTTTCTCCATCTTCATTTGTGCCCTGAGCCCCTTTAGAGGCCATACGATTAATGTTACTTAGCTTGTTATTTAGCTTGTTAACACACATTCATTAAGGAGAGTTTGAAAAATAGAAATCCTCACTGCACATCATTTATTAATCCGTCCCAGGCTCTTATTACCTTGTAAGACCTGCTGATCAGCCGACACAGCAACTGCTGACAAATCACCAGATGCCTTTTCTCACTTGAAATGAAAGTTCCCGTGGTCATTTGTACGTTGAGTGAATTTCAATACCCTCAGGTGCTTGGAACCGGTTAAAAAGCTGTTGTACAATTTCAGAAATGCATGGGTGTCAGAGAGCAGGGTTCTTAGCCCACATGTTCCTGTGAAGGTTCCTGAACTGATTTAACCTTTAAAGTGCTAGCGTGATGCTGAGGAACTCAACAGGTGGAGCAAGGCACCAACACTATCAGGGTTAGAGGTTCCACTCCCACTGGGGTTACCAATGTTAGGAATAGCCACCCACCGGCCACTTCATTAGGTACCCCTCTCTAGTAGGTAGGACCTTCTGCCTCCAACAGCCTGAATCCTCCATCATGGATCCAACAAGCTCCCTTCTGCTCACCACTGTTGTAAAGATGTTACTGGAGCATCTTGACCCAGTCTGCCCATCCTCCTCTGACCTCTGACCTCTCATCAACAAGGTGTTTCTGTTCCTCCACCATAGAGACTGTAGTGGTGAAAACCCCAGGAGGGTTCAGCTGGTTCTGAGATGCTGAACCAACAACCACACCACGGTCAAAGTCTCTTAGATCAGCATCAAACACTAAACCACTTGACCATGTCTGGATGCTTTATATGTTGAGTTGCAGCCACGTGATTGGCTGTTTGTTAACAAGCAGGACCTAATAAAGTGGCTGGTGGGTGTATTTTGATTGCAATTTACTTTTGTACGTCTCTTGTCATACATCATGATACTAGATTCTGGATACTGGATCTCCCTTGAAAAAGACCGACTGACCTTGGGTACGTAAAGGTCAAACTGGAAAGAATGAAGCCATAGCTAGCGTAAGCAGACATGTCATTAGGTCCCTTTCTCAGCCCAGTCGTGTCCTTCGTGTCGGTGGATCGGTCCTTTACTGTCGGGTGGGGGTTGAGCTACATCTCTGACCTTCTAGCCTCTTCCCAACTCGACGCCGAGCATGTTCTTTCCTCAAGGCATGAAGGCGAGGACAACTTCATCCTGCTGCCACATCGCCAGCTCTCTTCTGGCTCTCACTCTGCTCTTACAAAGACGAACACAAATGAGCGATGCGCTGAAAAGGTGAACCTGACAATTTGCTGAGCCCATTCAGTTCAGTAACACACACTCACCCCTGGGAGCTTCCCGGCACAACCACTGGCTTTTACTGGTGGCAACTGAGCAGACCAGATTTTCCCAAGCTGGTGACTGGAGCCCAACCGATGTGTTTTTGAAGATTGATACCAATATATTTGAAAACTAAAGTCTCCAAAAGCCGATAAAACAGCATTCAGACCATCAGACCATCATGCAACACTCAAACTAAAGCAATTCCAATATGAAAGGAATCTTATCAGAACAGGACGACACCGACTGGCTGACATCCAATATTTATCGATATTTATCAGTCAACCCATCCTTCACCCTTCAGGCTACAGAAGCGACGGACCACTCCTCTTCACCAGGACAGAGGAAACACCAGAAAGTTCTTCATTAATCTTCTGGTAAACTTTTACATTTTGACGGAAGCAGTTTGCAAATGTAGCAGGAAGCGAGTTGCCGACGTGACGCCACCCGGCTGCAAGTCTGCGGCAAAGTTTTCATTTTTCAAGGGTCGATATAAACAAGTTAAATAGTTACTTTCAAAAAAAAAAAAGCTTTACTCAACAACTTTTCTGTGGACTCGACTGCTTCTTAAGTTGAAAAATAAACCTCAATGATGCTCCAGCGCCCCGGCTAGCTTTGAAGCTGGTACAGTGTCTAAATAACTCAGGATTCAGCTGTAAACAGCGACGCCTCCTCCTGCAGAGAAGCAGTTATAAAAAGATCTGAGTAGCAGGCAGGATGCACCGTTCTGACAATGACCCGACCGAAGGGTTCTGCTCCGTTACCAATCACTAAATGTTCTTTGTCTGGTTAGTCGACGCTCTAATAGACGCCACTGAGCTGAAGACGGCGCTGTAGGATCAGAGAGTCAGGACGAGGTCAGAGGAACCTTTCAATACCACAATAATAATATCAGTTTCATAACACAACTTTACCTCTGGGTCCCACTTACACTCCCAGTAGAAACTACTGGATTTAGAAAAGAAGAAGAAAACCCTCCCAGGTAAAATGACCACATCCTGCAGATATTTTACATCTGGGAAGACTAGTTTAGACGCACTCGATTCGTCAGAGGTTAAGGCCGGTGTAACTGATGGGAGGAGCCTCGTTATTAAAGCCTGCCTCATCCCACCCAACCCAAGACTAGTTTCTATGGAGGTGCTCACCTTAGTGGCCGATCCCAGATACACTCTCTGGGATGCCATTTCCAGTCTTTTGCACGCATTTCTTTCCTGCTGAAAGGCGAGTGACGTGAAATCACACATATCAGAGCTAAAAATTAAAAGCCTGTGTGTCCAGATTTCATTTTGCGGGGCGGAACCAAGCGCTCCCCAAGTGGATTCAGACATACGGGTCTGTTTGAAATGCTTCCAACAAACCAGACCTCCCGGCATGGACGGAGGATTGGATGGATGCACCGAGAGATGAAACCACACCGGCAGACAGAACATGAACAGACATCAGGCTCTGCTGCAGCGTCTTCGCTTGAGCGAGTTCTCTGAGGGGTCTTCATCTTCAACTCAACACAGTTCAACTTCAACACTGTATTTGTCCCAGATGGGAAAGTGGGAGCAGCAAGGCATGGAAACACACAACAGAAAAACTACAAGGAAAACATGTAAGTGTTAAATAAGAACAATGAGAGAGAGAGACACAGAGAGAGAGAGAGAGAGAGAGAGAGAGAGAGATCTGGGATCCCTGTTGCATTCTGGGATACAGGTGCCCTCTGGTTGGTTTTGAAATTTTGATTCAGAGATACAGGTCTGATTTCCTTTGGCACCGATACCAATACCCATAACACGATCAATACCGATACCCATAACACCATCAATACCGATACCCATAACACGATCAATACCGATACCCATAACACGATCAATACCGATACCCATAACACCATCAATACCGATACCCATAACACCATCAATACCGATACCCATAACACGATCAATGCCGATACCCATAACACCATCAATACCGATACCCATAACACGATCAATACCGATACCCATAACACGATCAATACCGATACCCATAACACCATCAATACCGATACCCATAACACCATCAATACCGATACCCATAACCACTGGTTACCGCTGGTTACCGCTGGTTACCGCTGGTTACCGCTGGTGACATACATAAATACATACAATCACAACTATTTCTTGGGGAGACAGTTGGACACGTTCAAGTCCTCTGGTAGTGACGATGTGTGATGATGTCATTTCGGGTGCCAAAATGGCCGACAGCGCTTATCCTGGTGCCCCGCCCTCCTCCGCCGGAGAGCCAGGAGAAACGTCACCATCTGGTGGGGAGACGCTTTACTGGGTGGGTTAATGGCCTCCTAACAGCAAGTAAACGACTGGAGGCTAACAGGTTTTAACACTCGTTAACACACACACACACACACACACACACACACACACTTAACAGAGCGACCTTGACTTAAACTGTGGCCTAGCGGACTGGAGAGAGAGAGATAGAGAGAGGTAGAGAGGGGGAGTGAGAGAAGACTGAGATAGATGAGGAGGGAGGGAGGAAGAAGAAGGAAGGGAGGTAAGGAGGGAAGAGGGGGCAGAGGGGAAAGAGGAGGAGGAAAGGAAGGAAGAAGGTAGAGATGGAAGGGAGGAAGACAGAGGGGAGACAGTAGGAGGAAGGGAAGGAGGGCGAGAAGGAAAGAGGGAGGAAGGAAGGGACACAGAGGGAGGAAGGAATGAGGGAGGAAGGAAGGGGCACAGAGGGAGGAAGGAAAGAGGGAGCAAGGAAGGGACACAGAGGGAGGAAGGAAGGGGCACAGAGGGAGGAAGGAAAGAGGGAGGAAGGAAGGGACACAGAGGGAGGAAGGAATGAGGGAGGAAGAAAGGGGCACAGAGGGAGGAAGGAAAGAGGGAGGAAGGAAGGGACACAGAGGGAGTAAGGAATGAGGGAGGAAGGAAGGGGCACAGAGGGAGGAAGGAAAGAGGGAGCAAGGAAGGGACACAGAGGGAGTAAGGAATGAGGGAGGAAGGAAGGGGCACAGAGGGAGGAAGGAAAGAGGGAGGAAGGAAGGGACACAGAGGGAGGAAGGAATGAGGGAGGAAGGAAGGGGCACAGAGGGAGGAAGGAAAGAGGGAGCAAGGAAGGGACACAGAGGGAGTAAGGAATGAGGGAGGAAGGAAGGGGCACAGAGGGAGGAAGGAAAGAGGGAGCAAGGAAGGGACACAGAGGGAGTAAGGAATGAGGGAGGAAGGAAGGGGCACAGAGGGAGGAAGGAAAGAGGGAGCAAGGAAGGGACACAGAGGGAGTAAGGAATGAGGGAGGAAGGAAGGGGCACAGAGGGAGGAAGGAAAGAGGGAGGAAGGAAAGGAAGGACCGACAGACCGCTACATGGACCAGGAAGACATGGAAGACCAGCAGCTGGTTTTAAGTGCTAAAGAGTTTCATGGTGGATTGGTCCTGTGTGTATTGCAGCAGTCGGAGTGTGGAGTGCCAGCATGGTTAGTATGGCGGCAGCATGATCTGCCGGTAAGCAGCCGGCGAGGGATTATCAGAAGGGGAAAGAAAAGCAAGATGAAAAGGCGACAGCAGGAGAGGAAATGTAGATAAATAGCTGCAGCTTGTGCCTTTCGCTTCATCGGTGTTAGGAAAACTCTGGTCATTGTTTTTTGTTTCAACCTGGTGCTGATGGGATTGATGCTCCCCAGACTCTCAGCAGGGGGCGGGTCTTCTCCACTAATGCCTCCAAGCAGAAATTCTGATGTTCTCCTGCCGACCTCAACAGGAGGGAAAAGCATCTGCAAACTTCATCCTGGCGACTTTCTTCTGATTTAATATGAGAACCGAGCTGTCACACCACACTGGGCTGTCAGGTGTTTTAGGAACTGTAGTCACCCTGGTGTGTGTTTCTGAGAGGAGGGTGTGTGTGTGTGTGTGTGTGTGTGTGTGTTAAGTCCAGACTCTATTCTTCTATTCTATTTCTTCTCTTTCTCTGCTCTCTGCTCCTTGTCTTCCTCTTCCCTCCTGCATCAGTACCTTACAGAGTAACTAATTACATTTACTCTAGTTACAATAATCAAGTAGCTTTTTGTGGAATTGAACCTTCGCTAAACACCTCCCCCAACGCAGATTGACCAATCCTAGCCTAGCAACCGTTGCCCTCCTACTATCATCACTGGTCTTTACACGTAAAACCAACGGCTGGATGTAAGGAGGTCTCTGGGGGTTGTCAAAAGGCATTCTGGGAAACGTAGGAATACACTAACTGAATTAGAAGTAGGCATGGCAGGTTGAGGGAAAAAGTAAATGACAAAATAACTCATCACAGATTGATGATCAATAACAGTATCAGAGGATCTGACTCTCCCGTTAAGCTAGTGGCTTCCCAGGAAATATCAATGACAGGTCCCATCGATTTACTGCTTGGTGCCATATCAGATATCAGATCGGATTGTTTGTCCAACCTAGCAACAGTAACAAAGGGGGCGGGGCTTAATGAAGGGTCACCAGTGAAGCTGCAAGGGAGGGGAGTCATTCATCAATCATCTAGAGCAGTGGTCCTCAAATCCGGGCCTCGGGGTCCAGAGTTCTGCTGGTTTTCTATTCTGCCAGGTAGTTTCCATTCTAGCTGTCTAATCAGGGATGATTAAGACCTGGGATGCCAGGTGAATGTAATTAACTTCCTGGTAGGAGAGAAAACCAGCAGCACTCTGGACCCCGAGGCCCGGATTTGAGGAACTCTGATCTAGAGTCTAGACCCTCCGTTGGCATCGTGGATCAAAGGAGATCCTAGCAGCCGTGGAAAAAAATAAAAAAATAAAACTGAAGCTGAAGAACACGAGGACAAAACACAAAAAAAGAGGTTTGGGAGGACTGGTGACTGGTGACTGGTGACTGGTGTGTGTGTGTGTGGTAAACGGACCACAGCTGCTGTGTGCCTGGATTTCTGCCAGAACAGGCACACACACACACACACACACACACACACACACACACACACACACACACACACACACACACGCACACACGCACGTGCACACACGCCAACTGCTGAGTCAGTTTATACAAAGTCTCATGTACACACACCAGTAAAGTGCACAGATGGTGATGCTCACACACACACACACACACACACTGAAGCAAACAGAGATTAGCATGCACACATGTCCACCCCAGAATGACAAATATCATCCATGATGCATCAAACCAAACCTGATATGAGGAGAGAGAGAGATATCGTAACAACCATTTAAAAACTATTTGAAAACAATAATAATATAAATGTATCATATATTATTTGATTAATTATTCCAATTATAGTTTTATATTTTAAATAATTGTAATTTAATAGAATTATTAATTTGTAGTTTATTTAATAATTACATTTGAATAATTGTATGCAGTAAATTACTAATAGTAATAATAATAACACAATAATAACAATAATAATAATATAATGATAATAATATAATACTACTCCTACTACTACTAATAATATACTAATAATAATACAAATAATAACAATAATATAATAATATAATACTACTCCTACTACTACTAATAATAATATACTAATAATAATACAAATAATAACAATAATAATAATATAATACTACTCCTACTACTACTAATAATAATATACTAGTACTAATAATAATAACACTTCTGAATCACACTGATGATGGTGATGATGGTGGTGACGATGATGATGGTGATGATGGTGGTGGTGATGATGTCAGTGCTGGCTACAGAGCAGCAGTCAGACAGGACAGAACAGCAGATGCAGTGAGATTCATTCATCCCAACTGGTCTACAGTGAATAATGTCCAGAGAGAACAGAGCTGCCTACACACAATCTGACTGATCAGAGTGTGTGTGTGTGTGTGTGTGTGAGGGAGTGAGAGAAAGTGAGAGAAAGTGAGAGAAAGTGAAAGAAAATCCAATTCTCATATCTGTAGTATTGTGTTTGGACTGTATGTGATAAAATTTGAGTGTGTGTGTGTGTGTGTGTGTGTGTGTGTGTGTGTGTGTGTGTGTGTAGTCTAGTTAATCAATGTGACTTTTCTGCCAAATGCCAAGTCAATGGAACCATAAAAGCAGACACCGATTGACAACCAGCACGTCGCTAACGGAGATGAGAACACACGACGATGGGTTCTGTTTCAAAGGGCCGACACACGACGCCATGACAACCGAAATAAAAACACATTTACAACAGTTAGGCTGCGTTCACAGTCAGCATGTTCTGGTGGGTTTATCAAGCCAAATAACCGACGAGACGCCTGAAAACGTCTCAGTCCTCTAACAAGAGAACACAAGGCATTATGGGTAGAAGAGAACTGTGGTGGTTCGTTAGGAGAGAGAACGGGATCCAACCAGCTACAGGAAACCACCCCAGAACACAAGGCATTATGGGTAGAAGAGAACTGTGGTGGTTCGTTAAGAGAGAGAACGGAATCCAACCAGCTACAGGAAACCACCCCAGAACACAAGGCATTATGGGTAGAAGAGAACTGTGGTGGTTCCTTAGGAGAGAGAACGGGATCCAACCAGCTACAGGAAACCACCCAGAACACAAGGCATTATGGGTAGAAGGAGACTTGGTCAGTCTGGACTGATGCTCATGTTCAGATGTTTCTTCATGTGTTCTTAACTGGTATGAACACCAGAGAAGAGCAGACAAGTCCATCATGGTAGATCAAGTGACAGACTGGAACCAGGTTGGTTTGGACTCTCTAACCTGGTGGGATGACAGGTTACCAGAACTCAACCAATCAACCAGCTGCTGGGGAGTCATGGGACTTCTGGCTGGCTTGTGATTGGTCAGTGTGAACCTGAACCAACCAGATACTAAAATACAACCAAGTCAAGAGAGAGAGAGATAGAGAGAGAGATAGAGAGAGAGAGAGAGAGAGAGAGAGAGAGAGAGAGAGATAGAGATAGAGATAGAGATAGAGAGAGAGAGAGAGAGAGAGAGAGAGAGAGAGATAGAGAGAGAGAGAGAGAGAGAGAGAGAGAGAGAGGCTGCCAGACTAGCAAACAGGAGCTCGTCTCCCCCAAAGCTCTCTGGGTGACGACTTCTACAACACGAATCTCCGAGAGACTCGCTTGGACGGCAAAAGCTCCAACAAACATCCGGACGAGTTGGCAAAGTCCGCCGACAAAGCCGCTGCCAGGAGGAGGATGTTCGGGATTTGTCTGGCGTTGATGACATCATCAGAGGAGACTTAGCCCTCTTGACTCTCGACGAGTCGGCGCCAGTTATCATGGGTGTAGACGGAAAACATCTGAGTATTCTCAATATATTGATTTTCACAACGTGACAAAGTCAACTGTCCTTTCAAAGGTTTGACTGTGTTATCAGTCATCTTGTCAGAGCAGGTGTCCCGTCAAACCAGCGCTTCTTCTCTTTCGGTCATTCTTTACTTCCTGGTTCATCCCGTCTGTATTGACGAACCGGTCACACCATATGGGTCCAACAGACACTTCCTGTATTATTGTTATCTCTGCTTCAAATTATGACATCTAGAGAGAAACAGCAGTAATGGGGAATGTGTGTGTGTGTGTGTGTGTGTGTGTGTGTGTGTGTGTTCATGGGTAGCCTGATATCTGGACAATGCGGTGTGTTTGCATACAGGGAGGCGGCTACAGATTCCTCTGGTTTGGAAACTCACATCACATTACAGTGAAACGTCGTCGCCGCCACTATCAAATATTAAACACGTGTAACAGATCTGCAGCAACGCAGCGCTGCAGCTATAGATAGACCGGGTAAAAATAGAAACATGAAACATTCAGGGTTTTGTTTGAATTGGGAGGAAAACGTGCTCGCAGCCTTTTGAAATCCAAGACTTCATCCCTTCTGAATCGCACACCACCAAGGATAACAAACGCAGAGGAATTTATCTTGGTGGAGAAACAAATCGACAAATAACGTCACAACACGAGTCCAGACTGACAGACACTAAATAATACACCACCTACAGTTCATCATCTAATATCCCTAAAATACAAGACTCTTATTTTGACATCCGAGGACTTAAAGGTGCAGTAAGTGAGGCTTTTAACACAAAATGACAACAAACTATCTGACAGGGTTGTTGATCGATATCGATGACTCATCGATTACTTCATCAGGTAAATGAGATTTCTGGCTTTCAAAACTCGCCAATAGAGGTAATAGATTACTTAATGCCCCTGGAAGTTACCTACAGTCCTCTGATCAATCAATACTGATGAACAACACAATGACAATCAATTTAATCACCAACTTGGAAAGAATGGTGCATTCAGGGTTCCTACACCAAACTCCAGAACTACTCTGGGACTACTCTGGGAGGACTACTCTGGGACTACTCTGGGACTACTCTGGGACTACTCTGGGACTACTCCGGGACTACTCTAGGACTACTCTAGGACTACTCCGGAACTACTCCGGGACTACTCCGGGACTACTCCAGGACTACTCTAGGACTACTCCGGGAC
Organism: Hoplostethus atlanticus; assembly: GCA_034670405.1. Lineage (NCBI taxonomy): Eukaryota > Metazoa > Chordata > Actinopteri > Trachichthyiformes > Trachichthyidae > Hoplostethus > Hoplostethus atlanticus. The sequence goes on from JAXDDX010000221.1 coordinate 323,654, forward strand.
TACTCTAGGACTACTCCAGGACTACTCCAGGACTACTCCAGGACTACTCCAGAACTACTCCAGAACTACTCCAGGACTACTCCAGGACTACTCCAGAACTACTCCAGGACTACTCCAGAACTACTCCAGGACTACTCTAGGACTACTCTAGAACTACTCCAGGACTACTCCAGAACTACTCCAGGACTACTCTAGGACTACTCCAGGACTACTATAGGACTACTCTAGGACTACTCTAGAACTACTCCAGGACTACTCCAGAACTACTCCAGGACTACTCTAGAACTACTCCAGGACTACTCCAGAACTACTCCAGGACTACTCTAGGACTACTCCAGGACTACTATAGGACTACTCTAGGACTACTCTAGAACTACTCCAGGACTACTCCAGAACTACTCCAGGACTACTCTAGGACTACTCCAGGACTACTATAGGACTACTCTAGGACTACTCTAGAACTACTCCAGGACTACTCCAGAACTACTCCAGGACTACTCTAGAACTACTCCAGGACTACTCCAGAACTACTCTAGAACTACTCCAGGACTACTCCAGGACTACTCCTGTTAGCTGACGATGTGTTCAAGAGCACAGGACGATACACCGACCCTGAATCTAACATGGTTAGATCCTGTCTCCCTCCCTGTCTCCGCTCCAGTCTCCCTCCCTGTCTCCCTCCCCGTCTCCCACTCTCCCTCCCCGTCTCCCTCTCTGTCTCTCTCCGTCTCCCTCCGTCTCCGTCTCCGCTCCTGTCTCCCTGTCTCCCTCCCTGTCTCCCCCCGAGTCTCCCCGTCTCCCTCCCCGTCTCCCTCCCTGTCTCCGCTCCAGTCTCCCTGTCCCCCTCCCCGTCTCCCACTCTCCCTCCCCGTCTCCCTCCCTGTCTCCCTCCCTGTCTTCGCCTCAGTCTCCCTGTCTGCCTGTCTCCCCCCCAGTCTCCCTCCCTGTCTCCCTGTCTCCCTGCCTGTCTCTCTGTCTCCCTCCCCGTCTCCCTCCCCGTGTCCCTCCCCGTCTCCCCCCCAGTCTACCTCTCTGTCTCCCTCCCCGTCTCCCTCACCGTCTCCCTCCCCGTCTCCCCGTCTCCCTCCCAGTCTCCCTGTCTCCCTCCCCGTCTCCCTGTCTCCCTGCCTGTCTCTCTGTCTCCCTCCCCGTCTCCCTGTCTCCCTCCCCGTCTCCCTGCCTGTCTCCCTGTCTCCCTCCCCATCTCCCTGTCTCCCTGCCTGTCTCCCCCCCAGTCTCCCTCTCTGTCAGGTCTGTTTGTTATGGAGGAAGCAGGCAGGGCTGAGATGGATCGCTGCACAAACAAATGTTTGTTCTGCCCTTCGCAAACCCCAGAGACACACACTGCTGCCTGCCTGGGCCCTGTGTGTGTGTGTGTGTGTGTGTGTGTGTGTGTGTGTGTGTGTGTGTGTGAATGGGTTTCATTCCTTTTTTATTATTTCTTCATATTATAACGTGTGTTTATGTGTGAGTGAGAGAGAGAGCTTGATTCTTTTTTATCAATTTTATTCTATTATTATAGTGTGTGTGTGTGTGTGTGTGTGTGTGTTTTAACGGGGTACCAGCTGTCTTCCACCAGTTATTGCCTCCACTGGGAGTAATGGGGGTGGAGGAGGGAGGGAGGAAAGGAGGTGGATGGAGGAGTGGATGGAGGGATGGATGTCATTTTTTAATGCAAGAGAAAGACGGATGGAGGGATGATGGAGAGAAAAAAGGAAGAAATGATAATTGAAGGAGAAAAAGAGGGATGGAAAGAGGGATAAATGAAGTGAGGGGAGGGAAGGGTGGAGGGATGGAGGTATGATGAGAGAGAGAAGGAGGAATGATAGAGGAATGAGGGAAGGATGGAGGGATGATGGAATGAGAAAGGGACAGAAGGATGGAGGGATGGTGAAGGAAAAAACGAGTGATGAAGGTGGAGGAGGACGGATGAAAGAAAGATGGAGGGATGAAAGGAAGGCTGCCCGCCAATCTGCGTGAGGTCAGAGGTCAGGAGTGGGCGGGGCTAACAAGCCTAACAAACAAGAGAGGTCGCCACGCTCCGGACTAACTATCCATCCTCTACCTCTCCCCTTTGTTTTCCTCTATTATTCCTCCCTCTTTCCATCCCTCCATTCCTCCTTCCTCTGAGAGACGGAGAAAAAAGAGAGGGGGAGCGAACGGACGACAGGAGCGAGGGATGAAACTGTGGAGTCATCAGAAAAACGAATAAAAATCCTCCGGCGGTGACAGAAGTGGTTTAATGAAAGATGGATGGAGGGGGGAGGAGGGGGAAGGGGGGGGGGGTAAAGGGTCACAACTGGCACATGATTTATTCTGGAGGGGGGGGGGGGCGCGGGATTAAGACTGAAACTGCCACCTGAACCACACACACACACACACACACACACACACACACACACACACACACTCCCAGAGGGCCTGAGGCTGCTGAGGTTTCGAAAGGCTGTTAATTGTCGCCAACATGACTTTAATCAGATTTCAACCCCCCTATCCCATCACACACACACACACACATACACACATTCATAATGCATGTGCGCACACACACGTGCGTTGTGTGTGTGTGTGTGTAAATCAGGTTTTGGCGAAGGCGGCGCCAGGTCCCATATGTTGCCCACCGACACTGGGGGGAAAACCCCTGGGAAACCCCAGAGACACACACACACACACACACACACACACACGCCAAGAGACACACAATGATACACACCCTCATTAAGACACGTAAAGACACACAACACATAAAACTCAACACAAACATAAACACACACACACACACACACACACACACACACACACACACACAGTGACAAAGACGCACAATCAGGAACACACATTAGTGTGTGTGTGTGTGTGTGTGGGATTCCATCTCCAGGGGACACTAATGAATAAATAAGTAGAAAAGAAGAAACAGCAGACTCTCTCTCTCTCTCTCTCTCTCTCTATTAATGAAGTAATGAAGACATCCATCTCTTCTCTCTCCCTCTTCATCCCTCCATCTCCATTAAAACCTCATTTTGTCTTCTCTTAATCTATCCATCACCCCTTCATCTCTCTCTCTCTTCTATTGTTCACCCTCCCTCCCCCTTTTTCTACCTCCCTCTTCTCATCTTCCCTCCTCCGTCTTCCTCTCTTTTCTCTCCCCTTCCCACCTCTCTCTCCTCATCCTTTCGCCCCCCCAACATCCCTCCTTTCGTTCCTCCATTCTCTCTCCCCCCTCTTTCTCCCCTCTTCTCTCTCCACTTTCTCCTTCTCTCTCTCCTCCTTTCACTTCTTTCTCTCTCACCCCCCCTCTCTCACCCTTCCTCTCTCTCATGTGTCTCCTGCTCCACATATGGCATTCACGCTTCCACACCAATAAATAACACACACACACACACACACACACACACACCAACCACAACTGGTGTCCCCTGCCAGCTCCTTGTGGAGAGAGAGGAGGTCCTTCCAGACGTTTAATTAATCCCTCCATCCATCGACTCCTCTCTCCCTCCCTCTCCTCGTCCCCTTCTCTCCTTTGCTCCCTCACCCTCCCTCCCAGTTTTTCCTCATTGTCTCTCACTCACTCTGCTCCAGAAAAAGTGTGTGTGTGTGTGTGTGTGTGTGTGTGTGTGTGTGTGTGTGTAAAAAAGGGGGGGGCGCCAATGAGTGGTTTCCAAGGCAACGGAGCCACACTGCCGCAGTGGAGAAATAGGGGAGTTGGGAGGGGTGAGAGTTGAGAGAGTGAGAATGAAGGAGAGGCGTGTGTGTGTGTGTGTGTGTGTGTGTGTGTGTGTGTGTGTGTGTGTGTGTGTGTGTGTGTGTGTGTTGGGGTTGCAGCTGACAAACTCGACTCCTGCAGTCAAGAGAGAGAGAAAGGTACTCGAAGAGGGTGAGAGGAGAGCAGCAGCAGCAGTGTGTGTGTGTGTGTGTGTTGAAGTGCACGTGCATGTACATATATGATGTGTGTGTGTGTGTGTGTGTGTGTGTGTGTGTGTGCGTGTGTGTTACGCCATCCAAAGAGCTCTCTCTCCACAGCATGAATGTCAAGAGCATTGCTGCAGTGCCAAGGGCAGATACACTGCCAATGATATGACACACACACACACACACACACACACACACACACACACACACACACACACGGTGCAGTAGAGTATATTCTCACTGAAGTGCAGAGCGACATCATGTGTTCAGCTACATACTGATATATATACAGTTTATATACAGAGGGAGAGAGAGACAGAGAGAGGGGGGGGAGAGAGGGAGAGAGGGGGAGAGAGAGAAAGGGAGAGGGAGAGAGAGACAGAGAGAGAGAGGGGGGGGAGAGAGAGAGGAGAGAGAGACAGAGAGAGAGAGAGAGGGAGAGAGAGACAGAGAGAGAGAGGGGGGGGAGAGAGAGAGAGGGAGAGAGAGACAGAGAGAGAGAGGGGGGGGAGAGAGAGAGGAGAGAGAGACAGAGAGAGAGAGAGAGGGAGAGAGAGAGATAGAGAGAGAGAGGGGAGAGAGAGAGAGAGAGGGGGAGAAAGAGAGAGGGGGAGAGAGAGGGGAGAGAGAGAGAGAGGGGGGGGAGAGAGGGAGAGAGGGGGGAGAGAGAGAAAGGGAGAGGGAGAGAGAGAGGGGGAGAGAGAGTGAGAGAGAGGGAGAGAGAGAGAGAGAGAGAGAGAGAGAGGGGGGGAGAAAGGTAGAAACAGAACAGGTAGAGGAAGATGTTGATGAGGGGGTGATGGCTGATGGAGGAAGCTCCTTTAGGCCACGCCCACACTAAGATCTCTGTCCACACTAAACCACCAACAGCTCACACCGCTCGGCCGGATCACCTGACAATAAAACATCTTTGTTTTCACCGCCCACACAGTCGGTCCACTAACCTAGCTAACCTGTACTTGGTCTACTAACTATTACTACTAACTTCTACTAACCTAGCTAACCTGTAATTGGTCAACTAACCTAACTAACCTGTACTGTTGGTCCACTAACCTAGCTAACCTGTACTTGGTCTACTAACCTAACTAACCTGTACTTGGTCACTAACCTAGCTAACCTGTACTTGGTCTACTAACCTAACTAACCTGTACTGTTGGTCTACTAACCTAGCTAACCTGTACTTGGTCTACTAACCTAACTAACCTGTACTGTTGGTCTACTAACCTAACTAACCTGTACTTGGTCTACTAACCTAGCTAACCTGTCCTGTTGGTCTACTAACCTAGCTAACCTGTACTTGGTCTACTAACCTAGCTAACCTGTCCTGTTGGTCTACTAACCTAGCTAACCTGTACTGTTGGTCTACTAACCTAACTAACCTGTACTGTTGGTCTACTAACCTAGCTAACCTGTACTGTTGGTCTACTAACCTAACTAACCTGTACTTGGTCTACTAACCTAGCTAACCTGTCCTGTTGGTCTACTAACCTAGCTAACCTGTCCTGTTGGTCTACTAACCTAGCTAACCTGTACTTGGTCTACTAACCTAACTAACCTGTACTGTTGGTCCACTAACCTAGCTAACCTGTCCTGTTGGTCTACTAACCTAGCTAACCTGTACTTGGTCTACTAACCTAACTAACCTGTACTGTTGGTCCACTAACCTAGCTAACCTGTACTTGGTCCACTAACCTAACTAACCTGTACTTGGTCCACTAACCTAACTAACCTGTCCTGTATCAGTAGGAGGGTCTCAGGGTCTCCTGGAGGAGTCGGTTCACAAGGGAACCATGCATCCATCCTGCATTTAGATCTTCAGGAGATCTTCTTAGTTTACTGAACCGGCAACTCAGTGCCGCCTGGCGAGAGGCGACAGGTTCTTGATGGAGAACCGAGGAGACGATCGGTCACACGGCAGATAACTGAGCTTCAATCAACTCAGAGTCCATCTCACACCTTCAGCCAGGTCAGTGAGCAGACCAGCAACTCTCCAACCAACACTTCAGCTCAGGATGATCTCCAGGGAAACATCAAACCCTAACACCAGGAAACTGTTCAATTCAGTAGCCAGATAGACCAGAATGCAATGCAGTAGACAAGATAGACCAGAATGCAATGCAGTAGCCACGATAGACCAGAATGCAATGCAGTAGACAAGACAGACCAGAATGCAATGCAGTAGCCACGATAGACCAGAATGCAATGCAGTAGCCACAATAGACCAGAATGCAATGCAGTAGCCACGGTAGACCAGAATGCAATGCAGTAGCCACGATAGACCAGAATGCAATGCAGTAGCCAAGATAGACCAGAATGCAATGCAGTAGCCACGATAGACCAGAATGCAATGCAGTAGCCAAGATAGACCAGAATGCAATGCAGTAGCCACGATAGACCAGAATGCAATGCATTAGCCACAATAGACCAGAATGCAATGC
>JAXDDX010000221.1:332500-367500 GCA_034670405.1 Hoplostethus atlanticus
CCGCTCAAGGACGACGCAGAGAGACGGCCCACTTAGCCTCCGTCCAGAGAGGGAGGGAGGGGGGAGGTAGGGGGGGAGGGGGAGGGAGGAAAGAGAGACAATGTGTTTGCACATGCGTACTTATGGATTTTTACATGAACATGCATGCTCGCTCTTTGTGTCTCTCTCTGTTCAAATGTGTGTGTGTGTGTGTGTGTGTGTGTGTGTGTGTGTGTGTGTGTGTGTGTGTGTGTGTGGTGTGTGTGTGTGTGTATGCAATTTGTCAAGGGCAAAGAGGGAAGCCAGCACTTAAAACCTTGTCTGACAAGCCTGCCGTCCTCACCGTAAGTCAACTGCAAGATAGAGAGAGAGAGTGTGTGTGTGTGTGTGTGTGAGCATGTGTGTGTGTGTGTGTGTGTGTGTAAATGCACACCTTCAAAGGCGAAGCAGCAACCTGGCCCACTACATACCCTGATAGACAAACTGCCTTCCTCAACGCCTGACATGCCTGTTCATATACATGCCTGTGTGTGTGTGTGTGTGTGTGTGTGTGTGTGTGTGTGTGTGTTCTGACCTGAGTTGACCAGCTCCTGCTCCATCACTCCACAGCCTAGCACCTCCATCCAGTCACCTTGGAAACGCACCTCCATCTCGAAGGAGGGATGTGTGAAGGGAAAATAGCAGTCTACCCATCTGACCTCCAGATCTGATGGAGGAGAGAGGAGGAGGATGAAGGAGGAGAGAGGAGGATGAAGGAGGAGAGAGGAAGGGGATGGAGGAGGAGAGAGGAGAGGAGGATGGAGGAGAGAGGAGGATGAAGGAGGAAAGAGGAGGAGGATGGAGGAGAGAGGATGATGAAGGAGGAGAGAGGAAGGGGATGGAGGAGGAGAGAGGAGAGGAGGATGGAGGAGAGAGGAGGATGAAGGAGGAAAGAGGAGGATGAAGGAGGAGAGAGGATGATGAAGGAGTGAGGAGAGATGAGGTTGGAGGAGGAGAAGAGAGGAGGAGGGGAGGAGAGGAGAGAGAAGAGTTAATAAAACATCAGGGGCGGAGACTGACTTTTCCCCCATAACTACCTCACTAACTCTCTCTCACTCTCTCTCTCTCTCTCTCTCTCTCTCTCTCTCTCTCTCTCTCCCCATGAGCTCAACATGTGATTCCATCCTGGTTTGTTAATGCAACGAATGTGTGGAACAAGTTGGAAAAAACAACCTGCTCATTTATAATACACCTGTTCAAATATGATACTCCAGAAATCCCATGACCGGGTGGGGAGGCTGATGAACACACCTGTCAATCAATCAATCACCAATCGGCTCACCTTGTCCGAACAGGTGTGTGACGAGGCGTGTCAGGGTGTTCTTCAGGTCGTACTCCACCAGCTTCACCGCCTCCAGAGAGTGAGCTTCCTGTTTCTGAGGCGTCCGCCGCCCTGCGGACTCGAACAGCGACAGCTCCTCTCCGTTCTCCACCTTGGAAAACAGCTGGGACACAGGAAGTGAACACTTTGAAAAACCTTGAAAAGCTCATTGCGTCATCGAGTCCAGCTGTGATGCGTTCACTGGTCTGGGAAAAAGACGCAATAACTTTAAATGTAACCACTCAAACAAAACCAAATCTTATCAAAGTCTCCATTAAACATCTTTGATCATATTTGACAATAAATAGAGGAAATGTTCTTGTTCTTATAATATTTAAGGATCTCTTCTTAAAGAAAACCTTTATAACCTCGTGGTTGGAGAAGAGCCTGACTCCCTCCATCTGATGAAAGACAGGGTAGTGACTGGAGTCGATCTCGTCCCGCCTATAAACGTCTCCAGCCAATAGGAACGCGTCTAGCCCTGACCTCACCAGCTCCCTCTGGTGGGCCGACGTGTGAGCACGCAGCATTGTAGTTCTGGAAAGAATCAAAGACAGGCAGTGAAGTCCTTCTAGTTTTTGTTGATGCTGTTAATATTAAGTTTCGTCGGTTGAACCTTAAACTGCCTTTAGATTTGATGGTGGCAGGATGTGAAAGATTATTATTATGCTTATGTGACGACATCACAACATCTAGCCTTCCTCCATCAGTTAATCAATTAGGTGGTTGCAAGTCAAAATAACGCTGCATTCATGTCACACGGGAACAACTTTTACAATGACTTTTTGGCCATCAAGACGCCATGATTGACGTTTTCTGACAACTTTGGCTGCTCCTGATCAGCTGTTTTACACTTAACACACCTGCACTTAGTGATCACACAACTGAGTTCATGTTTTGTCAACCACAAAAGAAAAACCCAGTGGGTAGTTAAGTCCTGCCACGGCATTAGCTGCGATCAGAAAATGACTTCTGTGATGAAAATCGTTCACTTTGTTCATTTTAGTTTAAATGAATTCATCATTCCCTACACTAGACATGTTTCCTTGTCGGTGACGTCGGGGAGAGATCGAGTCTGTGGCCAAACCCAGTTTCCAAGCAGCATTTACCACCTGAAAGCTGACTTGACTGTATTCTCAAGTGGGAAGCTCATATCTACGGTTTATCACATGGGACTTGAACGCAGCATAAGGTGAGAACCAACGTTGGGCCGTCTCCAAGTCGAGACCCACCAAAGAGAACAGCCACGTGATGTCATGACATGATGTCACTGACCTGTTCAGGTAGTAGTTGTCGCCTCGTTTCCTGCTGGGGTGGTCGGGCGGGATCAGCAAGCTGTCAATCAAACCATTTGCACCAATCAGATTCACTTCTTCTTGTGACTCAGAGGAGTTATTCACCAATCTCAGTGAAATATGTGAAAACTACCTTTTTCACTCAATACTTCATTAGACTGTTCTGTTGTTCTTTGTTCTTTTAACTTCGCAGAGCTTGTTATCGATAACGGCTACTTGACTTGATTTGGGAAATAGAAAAATACAAATAAATGATGAAAAAGTCAAAAGTGAAGTCAAATTCAGCTCCCTGTATTAGATCATAAACCATTGGACCAATCAGTGGAACTAATCACCAATTCATCACTCAGTCCATCACTCAATCAATCAATCAATCAATCAATCAGTCAGTCAATCAATCCATCAGTCAATCAATCAATCAATCAATCCATCAATCCATCAATCAATCAATCCAGCTGACCTGTCGAAGTTCTGCTCCACGGTGACGACAGGACTCAGGTTGTCGTGGACGGAGAAGAGAGGGTTTCCCCCACGAGCGACGTAGGAGCTGTGGAGAGTCAACAGGACAGGTTAGTTACTGAAACAGGACGGGTTAGTTACTGAAACAAGATGGGCTAGTTACTGAAACAGGACGGGTTAGTTACTGAAACATGACGGGCTAGTTACTGAAACAGGACGGGTTAGTTACTGAAACAAGATGGGCTAGTTACTGAAACAGGATGGGTTAGTTACTGAAACAAGACGGGTTAGTTACTGAAACAGGACGGGTTAGTTACTGAAACAAGACGGGTTAGTTACTGAAACAGGATGGGTTAGTTACTGAAACAAGACGGGTTAGTTACTGAAACAAGATGGGCTAGTTACTGAAACAGGACGGGTTAGTTACTGAAACAAGACGGGTTAGTTACTGAAACATGACGGGCTAGTTACTGAAACAGGATGGGTTAGTTACTGAAACAAGATGGGTTAGTCATGTCTGACCATGACGCTGGTACAGTGTGTGTGTGTGTGTGTGTGTGTTCACACCTCAAACCTTCATACTCAATTCCATATTTTTGCTCATATCTGACTTTTTTGGATGACTGTTCATATTTATTCTAGGATGTAACTGATATCTGATACCGATATGAACTGACACATGATCAGAGTATCAATAACCAGACACACTTTGTCTTCCAGTTTGGACTGAACCGAGCGTCTCTTCTGTCGAGCTGACAGCACTAGGACAACTGTCTCAGGTGAGTGAAAGTGAGTAAGATTTAGTTGTTGTCATGGCAACGCCGACTTCAAACACAAGCCGCATGTAGGTCGCATGCCTAGGGATCAGACTTTGTACCACATCGGAATTGAAACAAAGCGACTGCACCCTGCACTTTCATTCACCATTACATTCCTTACCTCTGTATACATGTACCATTCATTCATTCACCATTACATTCCTTACCCCTGTATACATGTACCATCCATTCATTCACCATTACCTCTGTATACATATACCATTCATTCATTCACCATTACCTCTGTATACATGTACCATCCATTCATTCACCATTACCTCTGTATACATGTACCATTCATTCATTCACCATTACATTCCTTACCTCTGTATACATGTACCATCCATTCATTCACCATTACATTCCTTACCTCTGTATACATGTACCATTCATTCATTCACCATTACATTCCTTACCCCTGTATACATGTACCATCCATTCATTCACCATTACCTCTGTATACATATACCATTCATTCATTCACCATTACCTCTGTATACATGTACCATCCATTCATTCACCATTACCTCTGTATACATGTACCATCCATTCATTCACCATTACATTCCTTACCTCTATATACATGTACCATTCATTCATTCACCATTACATTCCTTACCCCTGTATACATGTACCATTCATTCATTCACCATTACCTCTGTATACATGTACCATCCATTCATTCACCATTACCTCTGTATACATGTACCATCCATTCATTCACCATTACCTCTGTATACATGTACCATCCATTAATTCACCATTACCTCTGTATACATGTACCATTCATTCATTCACCATTACATTCCTTACCTCTGTATACATGTACCATCCATTCATTCACCATTACATTCCTTACCTCTGTATACATGTACCATTCATTCATTCACCATTACATTCCTTACCCCTGTATACATGTACCATCCATTCATTCACCATTACCTCTGTATACATATACCATTCATTCATTCACCATTACCTCTGTATACATGTACCATCCATTCATTCACCATTACCTCTGTATACATGTACCATCCATTCATTCACCATTACATTCCTTACCTCTGTATACATGTACCATTCATTCATTCACCATTACATTCCTTACCCCTGTATACATGTACCATTCATTCATTCACCATTACCTCTGTATACATGTACCATCCATTCATTCACCATTACCTCTGTATACATGTACCATCCATTCATTCACCATTACCTCTGTATACATGTACCATCCATTCATTCACCATTACCTCTGTATACATGTACCATTCGTTCATTCACCATTACATTCCTTACCTCTGTATACATGTACCATCCATTCATTCACCATTACATTCCTTACCTCTGTATACATGTACCATTCATTCATTCACCATTACATTCCTTACCCCTGTATACATGTACCATCCATTCATTCACCATTACCTCTGTATACATATACCATTCATTCATTCACCATTACCTCTGTATACATGTACCATCCATTCATTCACCATTACCTCTGTATACATGTACCATCCATTCATTCACCATTACATTCCTTACCTCTATATACATGTACCATTCATTCATTCACCATTACATTCCTTACCCCTGTATACATGTACCATTCATTCATTCACCATTACCTCTGTATACATGTACCATCCATTCATTCACCATTACCTCTGTATACATGTACCATCCATTCATTCACCATTACCTCTGTATACATGTACCATCCATTCATTCACCATTACCTCTGTATACATGTACCATTCATTCATTCACCATTACATTCCTTACCTCTGTATACATGTACCATCCATTCATTCACCATTACATTCCTTACCTCTGTATACATGTACCATTCATTCATTCACCATTACATTCCTTACCTCTGTATACATGTACCATTCATTCATTCACCATTACATTCCTTACCTCTGTATACATGTACCATCCATTCATTCACCATTACATTCCTTACCTCTGTATACATGTACCATCCATTCATTCACCATTACATTCCTTACCTCTGTATACATGTACCATTCATTCATTCACCATTACATTCCTTACCTCTGTATACATGTACCATTAATTCATTCACCATTACATTCCTTACCTCTGTATACATGTACCATCCATTCATTCACCATTACATTCCTTACCCCTGTATACATGTACCATTCATTCATTCACCATTACCTCTGTATACATGTACCATTCATTCATTCACCATTACCTCTGTATACATGTACCATTCATTCATTCACCATTACATTCCTTACCTCTGTATACATGTACCATCCATTCATTCACTATTACATTCCTTACCTCTGTATACATGTACCATTCATTCATTCACCATTACATTCCTTACCCCTGTATACATGTACCATTCATTCATTCACCATTACCTCTGTATACATGTACCATTCATTCATTCACCATTACCTCTGTATACATGTACCATTCATTCATTCACCATTACATTCCTTACCTCTGTATACATGTACCATCCATTCATTCACCATTACATTCCTTACCTCTGTATACATGTACCATTCATTCATTCACCATTACATTCCTTACCTCTGTATACATGTACCATCCATTCATTCACCATTACATTCCTTACCTCTGTATACATGTACCATTCATTCATTCACCATTACATTCCTTACCCCTGTATACATGTACCATTCATTCATTCACCATTACATTCCTTACCTCTGTATACATGTACCATTCATTCATTCACCATTACATTCCTTACCCCTGTATACATGTACCATTCATTCATTCACCATTACCTCTGTATACATGTACCATTCATTCATTCACCATTACCTCTGTATACATGTACCATTCATTCATTCACCATTACATTCCTTACCTCTGTATACATGTACCATCCATTCATTCACCATTACATTCCTTACCTCTGTATACATGTACCATTCATTCATTCACCATTACATTCCTTACCCCTGTATACATGTACCATTCATTCATTCACCATTACATTCCTTACCTCTGTATACATGTACAATCCATTCATTCACCATTACATTCCTTACCCCTGTATACATGTACCATTCATTCATTCACCATTACATTCCTTACCTCTGTATACATGTACCATCCATTCATTCACCATTACATTCCTTACCTCTGTATACATGTACCATTCATTCATTCACCATTACATTCCTTACCTCTGTATACATGTACCATCCATTCATTCACCATTACATTCCTTACCTCTGTATACATGTACCATTCATTCATTCACCATTACATTCCTTACCCCTGTATACATGTACCATCCATTCATTCACTATTACATTCCTTACCTCTGTATACATGTACCATTCATTCATTCACCATTACATTCCTTACCCCTGTATACATGTACCATTCATTCATTCACCATTACCTCTGTATACATGTACCATTCATTCATTCACCATTACCTCTGTATACATGTACCATTCATTCATTCACCATTACATTCCTTACCTCTGTATACATGTACCATCCATTCATTCACCATTACATTCCTTACCTCTGTATACATGTGCCATTCATTCATTCACCATTACCTCTGTATACATGTACCATTCATTCATTCACCATTACCTCTGTATACATGTACCATCCATTCATTCACCATTACATTCCTTACCTCTGTATACATGTACCATCCATTCATTCACCATTACATTCCTTACCTCTGTATACATGTACCATCCATTCATTCACCATTACATTCCTTACCTCTGTATACATGTACCATTCATTCATTCACCATTACATTCCTTACCCCTGTATACATGTACCATCCATTCATTCACTATTACATTCCTTACCTCTGTATACATGTACCATTCATTCATTCACCATTACATTCCTTACCCCTGTATACATGTACCATTCATTCATTCACCATTACCTCTGTATACATGTACCATTCATTCATTCACCATTACCTCTGTATACATGTACCATTCATTCATTCACCATTACATTCCTTACCTCTGTATACATGTACCATCCATTCATTCACCATTACATTCCTTACCTCTGTATACATGTACCATCCATTCATTCACCATTACATTCCTTACCTCTGTATACATGTACCATTCATTCATTCACCATTACATTCCTTACCTCTGTATACATGTACCATTAATTCATTCACCATTACATTCCTTACCTCTGTATACATGTACCATCCATTCATTCACCATTACATTCCTTACCCCTGTATACATGTACCATTCATTCATTCACCATTACCTCTGTATACATGTACCATTCATTCATTCACCATTACCTCTGTATACATGTACCATTCATTCATTCACCATTACATTCCTTACCTCTGTATACATGTACCATCCATTCATTCACTATTACATTCCTTACCTCTGTATACATGTACCATTCATTCATTCACCATTACATTCCTTACCCCTGTATACATGTACCATTCATTCATTCACCATTACCTCTGTATACATGTACCATTCATTCATTCACCATTACCTCTGTATACATGTACCATTCATTCATTCACCATTACATTCCTTACCTCTGTATACATGTACCATCCATTCATTCACCATTACATTCCTTACCTCTGTATACATGTACCATTCATTCATTCACCATTACATTCCTTACCTCTGTATACATGTACCATCCATTCATTCACCATTACATTCCTTACCTCTGTATACATGTACCATTCATTCATTCACCATTACATTCCTTACCCCTGTATACATGTACCATTCATTCATTCACCATTACATTCCTTACCTCTGTATACATGTACCATTCATTCATTCACCATTACATTCCTTACCCCTGTATACATGTACCATTCATTCATTCACCATTACCTCTGTATACATGTACCATTCATTCATTCACCATTACCTCTGTATACATGTACCATTCATTCATTCACCATTACATTCCTTACCTCTGTATACATGTACCATCCATTCATTCACCATTACATTCCTTACCTCTGTATACATGTACCATTCATTCATTCACCATTACATTCCTTACCCCTGTATACATGTACCATTCATTCATTCACCATTACATTCCTTACCTCTGTATACATGTACAATCCATTCATTCACCATTACATTCCTTACCCCTGTATACATGTACCATTCATTCATTCACCATTACATTCCTTACCTCTGTATACATGTACCATCCATTCATTCACCATTACATTCCTTACCTCTGTATACATGTACCATTCATTCATTCACCATTACATTCCTTACCTCTGTATACATGTACCATCCATTCATTCACCATTACATTCCTTACCTCTGTATACATGTACCATTCATTCATTCACCATTACATTCCTTACCCCTGTATACATGTACCATCCATTCATTCACTATTACATTCCTTACCTCTGTATACATGTACCATTCATTCATTCACCATTACATTCCTTACCCCTGTATACATGTACCATTCATTCATTCACCATTACCTCTGTATACATGTACCATTCATTCATTCACCATTACCTCTGTATACATGTACCATTCATTCATTCACCATTACATTCCTTACCTCTGTATACATGTACCATCCATTCATTCACCATTACATTCCTTACCTCTGTATACATGTGCCATTCATTCATTCACCATTACCTCTGTATACATGTACCATTCATTCATTCACCATTACCTCTGTATACATGTACCATCCATTCATTCACCATTACATTCCTTACCTCTGTATACATGTACCATCCATTCATTCACCATTACATTCCTTACCTCTGTATACATGTACCATCCATTCATTCACCATTACATTCCTTACCTCTGTATACATGTACCATTCATTCATTCACCATTACATTCCTTACCCCTGTATACATGTACCATCCATTCATTCACTATTACATTCCTTACCTCTGTATACATGTACCATTCATTCATTCACCATTACATTCCTTACCCCTGTATACATGTACCATTCATTCATTCACCATTACCTCTGTATACATGTACCATTCATTCATTCACCATTACCTCTGTATACATGTACCATTCATTCATTCACCATTACATTCCTTACCTCTGTATACATGTACCATCCATTCATTCACCATTACATTCCTTACCTCTGTATACATGTGCCATTCATTCATTCACCATTACCTCTGTATACATGTACCATTCATTCATTCACCATTACCTCTGTATACATGTACCATCCATTCATTCACCATTACATTCCTTACCTCTGTATACATGTACCATCCATTCATTCACCATTACATTCCTTACCTCTGTATACATGTACCATTCATTCATTCACCATTACATTCCTTACCTCTGTATACATGTACCATTCATTCATTCACCATTACATTCCTTACCTCTGTATACATGTACCATTCATTCATTCACCATTACATTCCTTACCTCTGTATACATGTACCATTCATTCATTCACCATTACATTCCTTACCTCTGTATACATGTACCATCCATTCATTCACCATTACATTCCTTACCTCTGTATACATGTACCATTCATTCATTCACCATTACATTCCTTATCTCTGTATACATGTACCATTCATTCATTCACTCTGCCTATTTATAAGTAGTTTTTTTAGGCCTTTGTTTTTTGTACCTTGCCTTTGTATTTTATGCATTCTTTGATACTGTTATACTGCTGAAAGTAAGTATGTATGTATGTGTCTGTCTGTCTGTCTATCTGTCTGTCTATCTCTTGTGAAAGTAAATTATTCCAGAGTGCTAGAATTTATCATTTATCATGTATTAGTTATTTTGTGACTGTTGTATTGATACCATGCTGTCCCCTGTGACAGACATGTAACAAGTGTGCTGTGAACATGTTCCTAAGTTTAGCATAACCAGCTAGTCAGGCCTTTTAAGGAAGTTAGAAATGTGACCTTGACTAGTCCACTAGTGCATGAAAATAGTCTATAGGATGAACCATATGGTCTTAGCATAGAGAACCAATCATGCGAGACTTCTCTCTTTCCAAAGAAACTATAAAGACTGTAGTGAGTTGACTTTCAGTGAGAGAGGGCATAGAGAGACTTTGACTTTCTGTGTGACTATCTGTCTATCTGTCTATCTGTCTGTCTATCTATCTGTCTATCTAACCATGCAGCTTTTTGCTGATCACACTGACTAGAAAACATCAGATCTGAGTCGTTCAGCTGCCAGATGTTTACCTGTAGAAATGAGCTTTGATTTGCTCCTTGATCAGCCAGAGAGGATGATGGGATTGGTTGTGGAGGTTGCGGCCGACCTTGGCCAGGATCCCCGGCGTCACGTTGGTGAAGTCATCGCGTGGGTAGGAGCGGCCTAACACCTCCACAGAGTCCTGACCAATCACAGGCTGAGGGATGGGGCTGTCTGTACTGAGGCATCTGTGTGATACTGCGCTGCCATTGGCTGAGAGGCTTGACAGGCAGCAGTGATGCGGCCAATGACGGGGCAGGGATTCTAGGAAGGGGAGGAGCAAGGGGAGGGTCCTAGCGTGGATTCTCATGATGATTGGTCCATGGAGCTGGAAAGACAGGAGAGAGAGAGAGGATATTAGAATAGAATAGAATACAATACAATACAATACAATAGAATGAGTAAATACAAAAACACACAGAAAATGAAGCAGAACAAAGGAAAGGAGGAGAGTGAAAAGATAGAAAGTAGAAGAGATGAAACGCCAGGTGGTTGTGGTGGTCGAGACAGATAACCAATTAACGGTTTTGCCGTTAGGAGCGCTCTCAGCTTCCTTAAGACATGAACTAGAATAGAAGCTGTAGAAGAGACAGAGTAGACACCCAGTAGACAGCCAGTACACATCCAGTAGATAACCAGTGCACATCCAGTAGACACCCAGTACACATCCAGTATATAACCAGTACACATCCAGTAGATAACCAGTACACATCCAGTAGACACCCAGTACACATCCAGTATATAACCAGTACACATCCAGTAGATAACCAGTGCACATCCAGTAGACACCCAGTACACATCCAGTATATAACCAGTACACATCCAGTAGACAGCCAGTACACAGCCAGTACACATCCAGTAGACACCCAGTGCACATCCAGTATATAACCAGTACACATCCAGTAGATAACCAGTACACATCCAGTAGATACCCAGTACACATCCAGTAGATAACCAGTACACAACCAGTACACAACCAGTACACACCCAGTAGACACCCAGTACACATCCAGTAGACACCCAGTAGACACCCAGTACACATCCAGTAGACACCCATTACACATCCAGTAGATAACCAGTACACATCCAGTAGACACCCAGTACACATCCAGTAGATAACCAGTACACATCCAATACACACCCAGTAGATAACCAGTACACATCCAGTACACACCCAGTAGATAACCAGTACACATCCAGTAGACACCCAGTACACATCCAGTAGATAACCAGTACACATCCAGTAGATAACCAGTACACACCTAGTACACATCCATTAGATAACCAGTACACATCCAGTAGATAACCAGTACACACCTAGTACACATCCAGTAGATAACCAGTACACATCCAGTAGATAACCAGTACACATCCAGTATCCATGCACACCAACACCCTGACCACTGGGAGTAATCATGGATTCATTTATGTGACCCACAACACATCCAGGTCACTGCGCCTGGTGACCTCTGACCTTTGACCTTTGCAGTTTGAATAAAAACCCCAAAGAAATGTGACTGAGACGTTTACACAACCTGAAGACCAGAGCAGGAATCCAGATGTGTTAACCGGGTTGTACTAACATTCACGTTTCATCAGTTCAATACTTTCTTTCTTCCATCATTTGTTTTTTCTCCCCAGAAGACAGAAAGGAGGATCGGCCTTTTATCAGCTCCCCTCAAATATTTGTTCTTCTCCTGACACACACACACACACACACACACACACACACACACACACACACACACACACACACACAGGAGCATCCCTGTCCAAGACAAAGGGTGTTGCATTGCAGTGGCATTGCAGCAAAATGGATTATTGTTCCTAAATCCATAAAGCTTCTACCTCTGCTCTTCCACTGGTGTCAAATTAAACCGCCCTGGACGGGGAGTACAGAGAGGACACACACACACACACACACACTCACACTCACACTCACACTCACACACACACTCTCACTCACACACACACTCTCACTCACACACACACTCTCACTCTCACACACACACACACACACACACTCACACTCACACACACACTCTCACTCACACACACACTCTCACTCACACACACTCTCACTCACACACACACTCTCACTCTCACTCTCACACACACACACACACACACACACACACACACAGACTGTTAAGAAAAAGAACATCTGAAGGTCATTGTTTTGGGGGACAGATCACACTACGTCAGGGAGCATGGTTCACACACCGCCTGCACACATGAGGGTGGGGGAGGTGAATAGGTGCCCTTGTCAAGGTGCCCTTGTCAAGGTGCCCTTGAGCCCTTGAGCCCTTGAGCCCTTGAGCAAGGCACTTAACCTAATTTCAGACAGCGGCTGACAGTAGAAGACTGGTTGTACTGGGAGGCTCCCAGTCGGGGTCGGATAAATAAAGAGTAACAAAGTGAAAAAGAAAGAGAAGCAACTGGTGGTGACAATTACATCCACTGAATGAAGGCTTAATGAACCGTGTGTGTGTGTGTGTGTGTGATGAGTATTTCCCTACAGTATTGGTGAGCGACAGCACAATAAGCTGCAGTCCAATCAGGAGCGTCTTAATGGATTGGTTGAGGTTTCATAAGAACATTGAACAGCTGTAGTCAGTGAGTCACCGATCGATAACTGATCGTCTGTCAACCTGGATCACTTCTGACCGGCCGCCAAGCCAAGCCTGGTCCGATAGTTCTGACGAGGGATGAGACGTCTCCTCGGAGCCCTTCCTCCTGCGTGGCGGTAAAAGGTCATGTGACATTTCCAGACGACACCTACATATGATCCATACTGTATCTACATATTGATCCATACTACACCTACATATTGATCCATACTGTACCAACATATTGATCCATACTATACCTACATATTGATCCATACTGTACCAACATATTGATCCATACTACACCTACATATTGATCCATACTGTACCTACATATTGATCCATACTATACCTACATATTGATCCATACTACACCTACATATTGATCCATACTATACCTACATATTGATCCATACTATACCAACATATTGATCCATATTGTACCTACATATTGATCCATACTACACCTACATATTGATCCATACTATACCTACATATTGATCCATACTATACCAACATATTGATCCATACTGTACCAACATATTGATCCATACTACACCTACATATTGATCCATACTATACCTACATATTGATCCATACTATACCAACATATTGATCCATATTGTACCTACATATTGATCCATACTACACCTACATATTGATCCATACTATACCAACATATTGATCCATACTGTACCAACATATTGATCCATACTACACCTACATATTGATCCATACTGTACCTACATATTGATCCATACTATACCTACATATTGATCCATACTGTACCTACATATTGATCCATACTGTACCTACATATTGATCCATACTATACCTACATATTGATCCATACTATTCCTACACATGTCCAGCCACACTCCCCTAAAACAACTTGGTTAAGTTAGGTTAAGGTTAGGTAACTAAACCAGTCTGGTTCAGGTTCTGGTCATGGTTAATGGACCCGGGTCGTTGGAGTTGAAGGTAAATGTAGGGGTGGGCGGTATAACGGTTGAACCGGTACACCGGTAGAAATCCGTGCCAAGGTAGAGTTTTGACTCTACCGCATGTACCGGTAGAAGGCTACTTTTAGGCTCTTTGAATGTAAAAATACTTTTTCACATTTACAAACGTAACAGACAAAGCTAGCGAACTGCGCGCTGCCATTTAAAGATAATAAACTAGATAATAAAAAAAGATAATAAACTATGGTGAAATGGAAGGCAGCAAGCATGATGCGGGAGCTCCCGTTCCCGATGCAAACAAAGAAGAAGAATTAGTTAGAAAGAAAGGTGCTTCGTCCATCATCTGGATGTGGTCTGGGTTGCTGGCGGTGGTAACATGAGCAATCTCTTTTATCACCTCAAACCAAAACATGTCTGCGAGTATGAAGAGAGTACTAGGATGCGCGCAGACACAAGCAGTCCTTCCGCAAGTGGTGCTAAACGAAAAACCACAACGCAGACGTCGCTAGCCGAGTCATTTTCCAGCAAGCGGTGGAAGGACATTACACATTCCATACCGAGTACCTATGTAAGGACATGGTTCCTATACAAACAGGTTTAAGGCATTGATCAAAACACTGGATCCGAGGTATGTGATGCCAGGTCCAAAACACTTCAGCCAAACTGGAAAAAAGTTTGCATATAATGTGCTATTTATCTTTATAATTCTTTTCTTGGCATGTTGCCTAACCTTTGAAGTTTTTGTTATATATAGTAGAAGTTATTTGAAGTATTGGAATACTTGAAATTTACATTTTTATGTTTATTCTTTTTGAAGATATTTCTTTGTATTGTTCAGAACCTATTTTAGAAAAAAGTTTGCATATAAGGTGCTATTTATATTTAATACAGTGCAGTTTTGCACAATAAAACATTCATAAACACTTAAGTTCAATGTCAATTTTGTCATAATATACATAATATACATAATACTAATGGAAGAGCCCAGTAGAAACATCATAGTTAACCCCCCGGGAAGAAACTGTTACCATCCCAGAGTCTTTTTATTATTATTATAAGAAAAACAAATATACCGTGATATATACTGTTACCGTCCAAAATTCTAAATATACCGTGATATAAATTTTAGGCCATACCGCCCACCCCTAGGTAAATGTCTCCGCCCCCTTCCTCCACACCCTTACTTTCCACCATCAAACTACTTCCTGATTGAGACACATAAGCTCCGCCTCCAGTTTCACCCGACTTGAAGAATCTCATACAAAATGACAGTGCATTACTTTTCATAACTAGAACTATGAACTTGATGTGAGGACACCAGCCTGCTTTCTTCTTCTACTGGTGCTCACCGGACGTCTCTCTGAATGCCTCCAGTCTAAACTCTCCTCCTTCTTCTTCTTCTTCTCTTCGTCTTGGCTTCACATCTCTTATCTATTTTGGGTTGATCAGCCTGTTGGCACACGATCATCACCATATGCCTGTTCTCATGGCACCAAATACTGCCACACATGCACATATGAACGCCTACGTGCGCACACACACACACACACACACACACACACAGTGCAGTAGATTGGCTGGGACCTGTAGCACAGACATCTCTCTAAAATACGAGGAAACTGAATGTTGATTGTTTTATCTGGAACAGTAGTAAGGAGGAGGTCAAAGGTCAAAGGTCAGAGGTCAGAGGTCACGGCACCCAGACAATATTCCTGTGACCCTAGAATAATCACATATGAGAAAAATAAATAGAGACAAAGTTGAGAGGAAGAACTTTTTAGGACGCAATCACAGATTTTGTAACCATCAAGTAGAGAACTCCAGATCCTCTTAATGGATCTATCAGATTCTATCAGATCAGATGAAACTTTAACGTTTTGGTAAACTCTTCAAATGTCGCTCCTCCTCACATACGAGGTTTTAAATTCCTTCCCCGGAGAAACGTAATTTACGGACTGGAAGACTTCTGACCTCCTAGCGACTCTGAGCTCCGTTGGTTTAGCCTCAGTGTCGTAAATAAACACTAGAATAAAATAGAATTAGCACTGTGGCAACTGATGACTTTCCATGACAAATCTAAAATGCTTCCATGACCTAACATATTCTTCCTTCCTGGTTTGGTAATGTTGTTTTTCCGTCTGGTTTCCACTCTGAGAACCAGCTGATGCAATGGATGTGTGACATGTTGGAAAATACATTCTGGTATGTTCCTTTGAAGTATTCGTAGTACCCTACCTAGTACCCCATCACCCTAGTACCATGAAACATGTTGGAAAATACATTCTGGTATATTCCTTTGAAGTATTCGTAGTACCCTACCTAGTACCCCATCACCCTAGTACCATGAAACATGTTGGAAAATACATTCTGGTATATTCCTTTGAAGTATTCATAGTACCCTACCTAGTACCCCATCACCCTAGTACCCTGAAACATGTTGGAAAATACATTCTGGTATATTCCTTTGAAGTATTCATAGTACCCTACCTAGTACCCCATCACCCTAGTACCCTGAAACATGTTATAAAATACATTCTGGTATTTAATAGTATTTTTTGTCAACATAGATCCATTTCCCATCTCACATCTAAGTTGTTTACCACTTTAAACAATTAGTATCGACCGTACTGTTTGTTTCTTTAATCATTTTAATAAAGCACAATCAGGCCGAACCACCTTAAAAAAATAAATATGACAACTCAACACGTTTGGAAAGGTGAAAATAATCCTCTTGTCTAGGGATGAAGTTAGAAGTTTGACTGATCAGAGTTTGGCATCAATGGACTTCTGCCTACCTACTAAGGTGGCAACAGACCAAGGACACACTGCAGTCTGCCGTCCAGAAGCACCGAACCACTGAGGGAATATGAAAGAAAAAGCAAAACGATATCCCGACTCCTCAGCACCGTGTTGTCTGGGTTCGACAAAAACTCAAGAGAAAACGGCATATTGCAGGAAATATGACACCGCAGACAAACACAGCAGTGGCCAAGGTCGCAGGACACACACACACACACACACACACACACACACACACACACACACACAGTGGAATATATGCACAGACAGGTTTTTCCAAACTCAACCTCAATAATAATAATCCCTTAATAATAATCCCAATACTGATACCAACCCTGAATCCAGTTTCACACATTTCACCGAAGTACAGCACACACACACACACACACACACACACACACACACACACACACACACACACACACACACACACACACACACACACACACACACACACACACAATACTCCGGGAGAGATTTTTGTGTGGAGTGATTCATTTACCCTCTAAAAACTGACATTCAGATAGAGAGATGATAAATTACATACTGTAGAGAGAGAGAGAGAGAGAGAGAGAGAGAGAGAGAGAGAGAAACTGAACATTTTCCACAACACAGACAGAGATAGCGAGGACCTTGGAGCTGATTGGTCCAGTCAGTGTGGTCCACTTGTAATATGATGCATGCAGTTTGATTGATTACCTATTGATTGTAGCATTGATCAATACTATGAGAAGCCCTTAAAGGACAACGCCCCCTCAGATCCTGTCTGTGATGTTCAAGTGTTGTAAACCTGCTACTACTGCAGTTACATTTCCTACGTTTCCCAGAATGCTTTTCAACCTGTCTTGTGGCTGCAATGCATTCTGGTCTATCTCGGCTACTGCAATGCATTCTGGTCTATCTCAGCTACTGCACTGCATTCTGCTCTATCTCGGCTACTGCATTGCATTCTGGTCTATCTCGGCTACTGCATTGCATTCTGGTCTATCTCGGCTACTGCATTGCCTTCTGGTCTATCTCGGCTACTGCATTGCATTCTGGTCTATCTCGGCTACTGCATTGCATTCTGGTCTATCTCGGCTACTGCATTGCATTCTGGTCTATCTCGGCTACTGCATTGCATTCTGGTCTATCTACTGTCCGATGGATTTCTCCAACATCTCAAGGTGACGTCACGTCGTCTACGACTGCAGGAAGAGCGATACAGACAACTAGATGGACCAGAAGTAAACCAGCAGAATGGATCTGTCCTTCAGCTTCAACTGATTCTACTGTGACACCAAGATGCTGCTATCATCATCATCATCATCATCATCACCATAATGAGTTTTAGTGTCTCTTTTAAACGTCATCCACATTTCAGAACCCAGACTGGTCGAACCAGAATGGAGGGAGTGTACCTGCTTTTAAAACCAAGGTATTTTTCTGAATGGGGGAGTTCTCTCTCACTCACACACACACACACACACACACACACACACACACACACACATACACTCTCACACACACACACACACACACACACACGTATGATTCATAAAAATAACCAGGACTGACGGCGCCCAAGTCTCACTCTGGGTGCCGATGACGACACTGGAATGACAATATGCTGACACGACACCTCTGAAGTAATGTGTTGATCACTGTGTGAGCTTCCCGCTGACACACGTGCACGTGCACATGCACACACTCGCATGGTTCACCCTGGCCTCAGGCCCACAATGTCCTCGCTACAGGAATCACGACAACAGTTTCCTGTGTGTGTGTGTGTGTGTGTGTGCAGACAAGATGAGTGTGAGTGTGTGAACCTCGCATCAGAGGAACAGGTGGCCTCTTCTCTCTCTCTCTGTGTGTGTGTGTGTGTGTGTGTGTGTGTTTTGTGTAACTCGCCCACGCTCCATCAGAGGGAGTTCCTCTCTGGCATGGTGACTACTTCCTGTAGCTCTCGCCTCTCTTCCTGTTCATGCAGCGAGGGAGCATGAAGGTCAGTTACACAACTTCAGGTGTGTGTGTGTGTGTGTGTGTGTGTCTGTCTGTCTGTCTGTCTGTCTGTCTGTCTGTGTGTCTGTCTGTGTGTCTGTCTGTCTGTCTGTCTGTCTGTCTGTCTGTCTGTCTCATTACTATATAGTTGTTTTTTTTAAACCAGTTAGCAGTAACATGTTTATTATATTAATGTTTCAAATGAAGAGCCGTGACAGCATTACGTCCTCAACCTGAACCTGAGGGAGGACTAAAGTCTCTGAAGACAGATCCTGATATTTTTAGTCTCCATCTCTTCAGAGAGTGAGACGTCTCTGAACCAACATGCAGAACTCGGAAACGCCGTCAGAATTTGCAATAACAGACGTAATCGCGGAGTCGGCGGTTCCGTCAGAGTCGGCCATGTTGATGACGATGACGCCGCCTCCTCGGAAAAGGGCGCAACACCGTTAACCAATCACACCGGATGGAGCAACATCGTTAACCAATCACACCGGGTGGAGCGACACCGTTAACCAATCACACCGGATGGAGCAACATCGTTAACCAATCACACAGGGTGGAGCGACACCGTTAACCAATCACACCGGGCGGAGCAACACCGTTAACCAATCACACCGGGTGGAGCAACACCGTTAACCAATCACACCGGATGGAGCAACATCGTTAACCAATCACACAGGGTGGAGCAACATCGTTAACCGATCACAGCGGGTGGAGCAACATCGTTAACCGATCACACCGGGTGGAGCAACATCGTTAACCAATCACACCGGGCGGAGCAACATCGTTAACCGATCACACCGGGTGGAGCAACATTGTTAACCGATCACACCGGGTGGAGCAACATCGTTAACCAATCACACCGGGTGGAGCAACATCGTTAACCGATCACACCGGGTGGAGCAACATCGTTAACCGATCACACCGGGTGGAGCAACATCGTTAACCGATCACACCGGGTGGAGCAACATCGTTAACCGATCACACCGGGTGGAGCTAGGAATGCAAACAGGACGAAACTAACAGGATCTGTCTGGCTGGTACCCGATATCGGCCCCATATATCGGTCCAGCCTGTGCAGGTGGAGACGGGTGGATGCTGAAGGAGGAGACAGGTGGATGCTGAAAAGGAGGAGACGGGTGGATGCTGAAGGAGGAGACAGGTGGATGCTGAAGGAGACGGGTGGATGCTGAAGGAGACGGGTGGATGCTGAAGGAGGAGACGGGTGGATGCTGAAGGAGGAGACAGGTGTCCTGGAGCGACACCCCATTCATCTTCCCTCTCCAGCCTCCCCCTCCCTCCCCCTCCCTACAGTCCCTATTATAAAGCCATAGATGTGATATGAACTGATTTTCCTCTCCCCTAAACAGCCCTCATCGATCTTCCTCCTCCTCCCCACCTCCAAATGTTCTCCCCCTTTTCCTTCTCGTCGCTCCCCCTTTCTCCGTCCATTCCAACCCTTCCTCCTCCTCGCCTCGTCCCATTTCCACCTCCCTCCCTCTCTCCTCATCCTCTTTCATTCCCTTTTCTCCAAGTATTCTCCCCTTTCCTCTCATCTTTCCTCCTGTCCTCACCTCCTATCTCCTCCCTTTCCCACCTCCCACTATCTCCTCCTTCCCTCCTTGCTGCCATTACCACCTCCTTCTCTCTCCTTCCTCCCTCCTTCCCTGCTCCCATTTCCACTTCCTTCTTTCCTTCCTTACTCCTACTTCCTTTCCTCTCTTCACTCACACCCTGGCTGCCTCTCTCTTCCCTTTCCCCACTTTCCTCCCTCCTTCCTCCCTCCCAATCCCACCTCCTTCTCTCTCCTCCCTCCCTCCCTCCCTCCATTCTCCCCCCTCTCCTCACCCACTTTCATTCATCTCCAAAACATCTCCCCTTCCGTCTCATCTCTGCTCCTACTCTCGCCTCCTATCTCCCATCATCCCATCTTCCATCCCCCCCATTCCCACCTCCCTCTCTCTCCCTCATCCCCTCCTCCTCCTCCTCCCTCTCTTCCTTCTCCCCATCTCCTAATCCTCTCTTTCATCATTCTCTCTCCAAATATC
Organism: Hoplostethus atlanticus; assembly: GCA_034670405.1. NCBI lineage: Eukaryota > Metazoa > Chordata > Actinopteri > Trachichthyiformes > Trachichthyidae > Hoplostethus > Hoplostethus atlanticus. The sequence goes on from JAXDDX010000221.1 coordinate 354,087, forward strand.
CCCCATTTTCTACCATTCCCACCTCCCTCCTCCCTCCTCCCCCTCGGTCAACTTCTTTCCAATTTGGTTTCTTGTTTTTTTCTCCCCCTCGCTGCTCTCTTCACCTCCCCCCCCCTCCTCCTCCTCCTCCTCCTCCTCCTCCTCCTCCTTCTCCTATCTCCATAATAAAGCCGTAGTGGTTCTCTTAACAACCTCGTGCTCAGGGAGGCAGGAAGGGTTTTGACAAGCGGCATTAGATCAAACCTGCAGAGGCAGCGCTGTAAAAACGTAATAAAAAGGGGATTTTTTACAGATAGAGGCCATGTAATACCACTGGATACCTGAAATACTGAGGAGAGGAGGAGGAGGAGGAGGAGGAGGAGGAGGAGGAGGAGGAGAGAGGAAAGAACTTGAGGGAAGGGAAGGGCTGTAAAGGAAAGGAGGAAAGAGGGGAGATTAATCAGGATGAGAGGAGAAGAAAGGAGAAAGGAAGAGGACCAGAGGAGAGGAGAGGAGAGGAGAGGAGAGGAGAGGAGGAGTAGTTGACAATATGAAGGAGGGAGATTTTTATGGGCGGAGGAGGAAAGTGCCGAGGCTGCAACTCTCTCTGCCACCCTGGCGGCTGCACTCGTACATTCAATTTGTTTCCCTTCACTGTGTGTCAGGGCGCACACACACACACACACACACACACACACACACACACACACACACACTGCAGCCTTGAGGGCAGTGACTGTGTGTGTTCCTCATTGCTGCAGTCTGACACAGTCCCTATAGAATAACTGTCATGTGTCAAGACCACACACACACACACACACACACACACACACACACACACACACACACACACACACACACACACACACACACACACACACACACACCTTAATACAGTTTATTTAAGTTGTTAGTTTTATATTAATTTATTGAAGACTAAGACTTCCTGAAATCCGTCCAATCAGGGCCAGTTTGCAGCTTCTGAACTGAGGAGCTGGTGCTGTCGGCCAATCAGGGCCCAGGATCGAGACAACTTAACCTGCACCTTCATTCAATTTAACTACATTTATTTGAAAAACATCACGAAGAATATTATTGTGATTTGAAAACTAAATCATGACAACTGAGACCTTTAAAGTTCTCACCAGCCTAAGAACCAACGACGTGCCCTCGAGCAAGGCACCACACCAACTAGAGGAACGGTCCGGCGTTGCATTCAAGAACATCAGGAAGAGTGGAAGAGTGCTGGAGAAACCTGTAGAAAACCCTGCAGGGTTACGAGGAAAACTAGACACCATACCTGACAGCAACACCCAAGACGACCAGGACATGGGGGACATTTTATCTGCTAGTGGGTGGAAAGTGTTTTCAAATGAAGCTTCATGTTGTTCCTGTGATCTGATGTCAGTGAGCATGAGAAACTATCTTCCAAATTGCTGTCCCAGTACAGTTTGGTAAAGTAATAACGGCTAATAACATCATTTATCGTGTTATCGTGTCGGAATAAAAGAACCGAACCCGCGACACGACGACGGACTGCGAACGCTCTCCAAGTCACAAGAGGCTGCGACTTTCATTGGAGGGAGGGACTCGTCAGAAAAGCCTCCTAAATCTCTCGCCGTGCGCCCGAGAAAGTATTTCATTATTTCCAACCCAGTAAATCCTGAGCATTAGCAACTCGGTTTCATCCCCAAAGTCCCGAAAAACAAAACGACGTGGAGAAACCTGCACCCACATACATCACACCTCACGTCACAACTCACATCCCCAGGTCAGCACTCAGCAGCAGAAGCTCTACATGATTTCCTCCTGCTGCTCCAAACTGCATTATTTATTCTTATTCTACTGTGATACTTTTTTTTTTTATATATATATATTTATTATTATTGGACAAAAGTGCTTGTCTGGTCGGAGCCGTCAAGCCTTTCTCATTTTTTAAAGTAATCCCAAATCAGAAGCAGAGTAGAAGCTGCGGCCCGACAGCTTCTTTATGAATAGGAGGAGGATGGCAGGTTATCGATCGGGTGCAGCCGTCCTCCGGAGGGACGGCGGAGGCTGATCTGAATCAATCACGACCACCCAGCAGCGCCTCAACGCCATGTTCCCCCCCCCCCCGATCTGTCACGTCAAAACCACAGCAGACTTTTAGGAAGAAGAGGGGGGAAAAAGAGCTTGCACTAGGCAGAAAAACAAGTTAACTTTAGTTGTTGTTGTTGTTGGTGTTGTGGGTTAGGAGGGTTCTTCTGTTTGGTTCCACATCAGGATATGTGCAGGATCTCAGGAATCAAACGAAAGGACAAAAAACTAAATAATGAAACAAAGAAAAGAGTAAAATTGGGCAGAATAAGAAAGAAGACACCAGGAAATGAGAAGCGAAGGAACATAAAGTCCAACTGTGTAGGACCCATGTTCTAACCCTGCACAACACTGAGCTGTACTGACTGGTGGTTCCTTACAGCGCCTAACGGGTTCTGCTACGGTGCAAGGACCCGTCTCCTGGTCCTGCATGGTTCCTTGTTCCTGAGAGCAGGGAGCCGCCTGGCGCTGCAAGGATCAGAGTGTATTGAAACTGAAAAAGCATCACTCATAGTAGCTGAATATTCATGTTCCCACCCTCAAAACGTTGAAGTATTTAGCAGGAAAAGGTCCTGAAACCGCTGAGAACCTCAACGGTTCTACAACATGGGTTTCACTTTCATGTCGGCATGTCGGTTTTCATCCTCCTCAAACTGGATGCTTCAGATCCCCGGAGGATCTGATGGCTGCAAAACTACCTGGCCACCTGTTACCACTGCACACACACACACACACACACACACACACACACACACACACACACACACTGCAGCAATGCAGCATCATGACAGTGGGACAGTGTGTGTGTGTGTGTGTAGGAGTGTGAATCCTGGCTGCAACAGGGTAAGCATATGCTCAAAGAGACGTTGGAAAGAACGCAAGTTGGGAATCCAAATCTCTCACACACACACACACACACACACACACACACACACACACACACAAACACCACCGAAGAAGTCTGGTGGAGTCAACCCGCCTCGGGAGCGTCAGGTTTTCATGGTTTATGGAGCCGCAGTGCAAAAGGAAAACGCTGAGGAAACGTGATTTTAACGATTTAGATAGTTACGACGTCTGTGCTATATTGATTTGATAAATCTCTCATGATCGGTCTGAAGTCCATCAGCAGCCCATCAGGTTATGGAGGTACCACCCATCACAGGGGTGAGGTGAAAGTGAAAGTGCTCCAGAGAGTTTCAGCCTTAAACTTGTTCCAGCTCCGTGGCCACCAGTGGAAGACTGGTCGTACTGGGAGGCAAAATGATCAATAATCAACTTCTCGTTTCAGCCAGTTCCCAGATCACCAACGATACGATCAGCTGACAGTACGGAGAGCGAGATGAAGTGAAGAATAATCCTCTTTTATTTTTGAAACGTAACATTTATGGTTTGGCTTCTCTGCTGAGACACTTCCCACTGGCGGGAGATGTTAGCTGTCAACTGCAGGGAAAACACCAGGAACAAAAATGCAGGACAGAATTTTTTCTATTTTTTTCCCACCAACGTTACACATGGAGTCAAGCTGGTACCTTGTAAGACCTCCATCTGAAACCTGGAGTAGAGACATGAATATTTCAACTGCAGCGCTTCGGCTGGTGAAACTAGTGGTTCATCAAGGGCTCCTAAGATCCACAGGGAATCAATAAGCAGCTCAAGGATCCCCGACGGTTCCCTGAGGAACCCCAGTTAGGGGCTGGAAGGACCATCAGAGGGGGTTCCTCAGGGAACCTACTGGGGGTCCCCTACAACTCCAATCTACCGGACCAGACTATTGTTACTTTTTATAGATCATGTCTCAGAAATAAAAAATATAAAACAGACAAAAGAGAAAAAGCCCGGGACGCTGACTGACATTTTTTTGCTAACCTTTATTTCTCTAGTGGACGTTGACAGAGCTCCAGTACCACCACAGTCTCTACTGGTTCTACTGGGAGCTGACCAGTACCACCACAGTCTCCTACTGGTTCCACTGGGAGCTGACCAGTACGACCACAGTCTCCTACTGGTTCTACTGGGAGCTGACCAGTACCACCACAGTCTCCTACTGGTTCCACTGGGAGCTGACCAGTACCACCACAGTCTCTACTGGTTCTACTGGGAGCTGACCGGTACGACCACAGTCTTTACTGGTTCCACTGGGAGCTGACCGGTACCACCACAGTCTCCTACTGGTTCTACTGGGAGCTGACCGGTACCACCACAGTCTCCTACTGGTTCCACTGGGAGTTGACCGGTACAACCACAGTCTCTACTGGTTCCACTGGGAGCTGACCGGTACCACCACAGTCTCCTACTGGTTCCACTGGGAGCTGACCAGTACCACCACAGTCTCTACTGGTTCCACTGGGAGCTGACCAGTACGACCACAGTCTCTACTGGTTCTACTGGGAGCTGACCAGTACAACCACAGTCTCTACTGGTTCCATGGAGCAGCTAGTTGGGGGTTCAGTGCCTTGCTCAAGGGCACTTTGACCGTGGTTGTTGAGAGGAAAGATTTCTTCAATCACTTTCTCCACCCTGATTTTCTCAGCTGGTCCGAGATTCAAACCGACAACCTTCCATCAACCCTGACGAAGACGAGGTGTCAAGTTTCATCCATTTAGATTTAAGACTTTTTAAGGCCAATTAGAAGCAAAACCAACGGACACCCAGAACCAGATCCACAAGACGTTCAGATGCTTCATTTAACTGTACCGCTGAGTTTAGACGATACAGTTTAAGACGTCTGAAACTGATCCAGGACCTGCAGGCCTGAGAGAGAAGAGACTCCTCATGCACATCAAGTCTCTTCGCTGCAGTCAGCTGGAAACTGCTGTCACCGTAGAAAAGAGAGCGCCGAGATAAAAGGGAGGAGGACTTACTCTCCGGAGGCAGGGGGAGCAGAGGAGGAGGCAGGGGGAGAAGGGGAGGAGGCAGGGGGAGCAGAGGAGGAAGCAGGGGGAGCAGGGGAGGAGGAGGCAAGGGGAGCAGGGGAGGAGGAGGCAGGGGGAGCAGGGGAGGAGGGAGGAGACGCCGCCGGCTCCCAGGTGTCGCTTCACTCAGACTCCGGATGTTTCTGTGTCGAGATGTAATTGGCAGCAGCGTGAGGATGAAAGGCCGGCGAGACCCCACACACACACACACACACTCTTCTTTAACTTTATTAACCAGACCTGAACCAAAGTTAGACTCATCTGATTTTTCTTTTCTCTTCAAACCACATTCTGTCTGAGTCTCTGCCTCCCCCATCCTCCCCCCTCTCAACCCTCCCTCTCATCTCCATCTAAATCCATGTTTTATGACCTGTGAGGGGAATGGCGGGTCTCTGAAATTTGGCAGTTCTGCAAAGACTCCCGCCTGCATCAGCACCGGGAACGCCGGTAAAGCCCGGTGCAAACTTGAGCCGGTAATAAGGAGGCAGCGGAGCGCGGCGGCTCCCCGGGGAACTCTGGGAGAACGTATCACAGAGAGGGGAACTCTGGGAGAACGTATCACAGAGAGGGGAACTCTGGGAGAACGTATCACAGAGAGAGGAACTCTGGGAGAACGTATCACAGAGAGGGGAACTCTGGGAGAACGTATCACAGAGAGAGGAACTCTGGGAGAACGTATCACAGAGAGGGGAACTCTGGGAGAACGTATCACAGAGAGGGGAACTCTGGGAGAACGTATCACAGAGAGGGGAACTCTGGGAGAACGTATCACAGAGAGGGGAACTCTGGGAGAACGTATCACAGAGAGGGGAACTCTGGGAGAACGTATCACAGAGAGAGGAACTCTGGGAGAACGTATCACAGAGAGGGGAACTCTGGGAGAACGTATCACAGAGAGGGGAACTCTGGGAGAACGTATCACAGAGAGGGGAACTCTGGGAGAACGTATCACAGAGAGAGGAACTCTGGGAGAACGTATCACAGAGAGGGGAACTCTGGGAGAACGTATCACAGAGAGGGGAACTCTGGGAGAACGTATCACAGAGAGAGGAACTCTGGGAGAACGTATCACAGAGAGGGGAACTCTGGGAGAACGTATCACAGAGAGGGGAACTCTGGGAGAACGTATCACAGAGAGAGGAACTCTGGGAGAACGTATCACAGAGAGGGGAACTCTGGGAGAACGTATCACAGAGAGGGGAACTCTGGGAGAACGTATCACAGAGAGAGGAACTCTGGGAGAACGTATCACAGAGAGGGGAACTCTGGGAGAACGTATCACAGAGAGGGGAACTCTGGGAGAACGTATCACAGAGAGAGGAACTCTGGGAGAACGTATCACAGAGAGGGGAACTCTGGGAGAACGTATCACAGAGAGAGGAACTCTGGGAGAACGTATCACAGAGAGGGGAACTCTGGGAGAACGTATCACAGAGAGAGGAACTCTGGGAGAACGTATCACAGAGAGGGGAACTCTGGGAGAACGTATCACAGAGAGAGGAACTCTGGGAGAACGTATCACAGAGAGGGGAACTCTGGGAGAACGTATCACAGAGAGGGGAACTCTGGGAGAACGTATCACAGAGAGGGGAACTCTGGGAGAACGTATCACAGAGAGGGGAACTCTGGGAGAACGTATCACAGAGAGAGGAACTCTGGGAGAACGTATCACAGAGAGGGGAACTCTGGGAGAACGTATCACAGAGAGAGGAACTCTGGGAGAACGTATCACAGAGAGGGGAACTCTGGGAGAACGTATCACAGAGAGGGGAACTCTGGGAGAACGTATCACAGAGAGGGGAACTCTGGGAGAACGTATCACAGAGAGGGGAACTCTGGGAGAACGTATCACAGAGAGGGGAACTCTGGGAGAACGTATCACAGAGAGGGGAACTCTGGGAGAACGTATCACAGAGAGAGGAACTCTGGGAGAACGTATCACAGAGAGGGGAACTCTGGGAGAACGTATCACAGAGAGGGGAACTCTGGGAGAACGTATCACAGAGAGAGGAACTCTGGGAGAACGTATCACAGAGAGGGGAACTCTGGGAGAACGTATCACAGAGAGGGGAACTCTGGGAGAACGTATCACAGAGAGAGGAACTCTGGGAGAACGTATCACAGAGAGGGGAACTCTGGGAGAACGTATCACAGAGAGGGGAACTCTGGGAGAACGTATCACAGAGAGGGGAACTCTGGGAGAACGTATCACAGAGAGAGGAACTCTGGGAGAACGTATCACAGAGAGGGGAACTCTGGGAGAACGTATCACAGAGAGAGGAACTCTGGGAGAACGTATCACAGAGAGGGGAACTCTGGGAGAACGTATCACAGAGAGGGGAACTCTGGGAGAACGTATCACAGAGAGAGGAACTCTGGGAGAACGTATCACAGAGAGGGGAACTCTGGGAGAACGTATCACAGAGAGGGTCACAGATCGCCGCCTCATCCCGCTCACGGTGACAAACTGAATCTACAATGAGACTTTCATATTCTATAATGCTTCATAATGTGGAGTAAGTAAGAGTGAGTGAGACGGAGACTATGAGTGTGTGTGTGTGTGTGTGTGTGTGTGTGTGATAGTGAGAGAGAGAGAAAGAGTGAGACGGTGTGTGAGACAGTGAGCAAGAGAGTGTGTGTGTGTGAGAGAGTGACGATGAGTGTGTGAGACTGAGAGAAAGCAAGAGTGTGTGTGAGAGAGAGAGAGAGAGAGAGAGAGAGAGAGAGAGAGAGAGAGAGAGAGAGACTGTGTGTTTCTGTGATAGGAGTGTGAAGAGAGTCCAGGGAGTGTTTCTTATGTTACATAACAGAGCAGCTCACCATGTGGGCTGTGTGTGTGTGTGTGTGTGTGTGTGTGTGTGTGTGTGTTAATGTCCTCCATCTGTTCCAGAAAGCTCTTCCTGAACCTGCTGAGCCCACCAGACCTCATCCTACACACACACACAAGAAAGGATCTGTACACTAACTCTCACACCAGAGGAATCAATTTGACATCCTGGGTGAGATTTGGACAACAAAGGTCTCTCTCTCTCTCTCTCTCTCTCTGTCTCTCTCTCTCTCTCTCTCTCTCTCTCTCTCTCTCTCTCTCTCTCTCTCTCTCTCTCTCTCTCTCTCTCTCTCTCTCTCTCTCTCTCTCTCTCTCTCTCTCTCTCTCTCTCTCTCTCTCTCTCACACACACACACACACACACACACACACACACAGTGATGCCCTCTTAATTGCAGCTGCATCTCCCACAATTAGCCCGGCAGCCGATTTGTCTTTGTTGACAGCAGGACAAATAATGCTAGCGCACCCCGTCGCTAATGTAGTTAGCACGCTACGCTAGGTCATTGCTTCTGCCTCCCTTCTAATGTTGTTGCTGCTAGCGGTTTAAAGCCAGTGCTCGTTGCCTTGTATGGTGGTAAAGCAGGAGGGGCCTGCAGGAAGCCAGCCCCTGTTGATGATGGGTTGTGCAGCCGTGACATTCCTGCAGATATCCTCCTGAAACTAGACTCGATGAAATGAATGAAATTAGCTATTGCGACCACAACTTCTCGTCGAAAGAAATGTTGACTTTCTGTTTGGTCATAGAAGATGACGCTGATCTGCAGCCAGCCAGTACAGGGAAGTAAGTCTGATGTGTCCTAATACTACCTGCTGCTGAACGGCCCACCAGGGCTAGGGGTTCGATTATTCCTTCTAAAAAAACACAAAGGTCGGAACCATTCCAATATCTATTTTTGCTTTTTGGCCATTATGTCTGGAGCCCGACCGATGCCAGATTTTTGGGTCCGATGCCGATCGCGATTTAGGAGAGTCCTAGCCCACCGATTACCGATGTTTTGGCTGATATTTTGTCAAAAAGTGCAAATCAATTTGAAAAACTTATATTTTATTAAATTTTCTATATTTGAGAACATTGAACTTATAAAAATAAACACAGAAGAACTTTTTGATAGATAAAAAATGTAAAAGATCGTATTACAGAAGTAGCGCGTCAGCTGCTCACACTTGTATTAGAGCTCCCTCTACTGGATAATTCTAGTAAATAGCAATTACAACGTTCAAACAGACAAGTACAGGATAAATATTCAATGTTTTTTTGTTTATTATACTTATTTAAAAATCGGGACACATTGGTTGTATAACTACCGATCCCGATGCCAATGCAGGTTCCACAATTTTGCCGTCTTACCAAAATCCAAAGTATTTCCAAACGGGGCTTTTTATATTGCTGAGTGCAGATGCCTCTCTCTCTCTACGGGTTGGGTTGTGAACTCTCTGCCGTCATCACCACACAGTTGTTGTTGAATGATTGGCTCGTTTCAGCTTGAACGACATTTCATTTTCAATCAATGAGTGACGTTGTGTGACTCCCGTCCGTCATGCGGTGCATCCAGTGCAGCGGCCCAGCGGAGCTCGCCAGGCCGACGGCCGCGGTAGTACTGCATTTTATTTTTTTACAATTTGATTATTTGATCGAATTTAGAATATTCTTGACAGCCCTTCTCCCCGAGGGATCAATAAAGTTGGATCTAATCTAACCCTCCTTTTCTCTTTCAAGGGTATCTCTGCTGTACAACGTGGAGTAACTGATCACTTTGAAAATGAGACTTTCCAAGCAGCTTCCCAAACACCGTTCATTAGCTAGGTCCTGCCCACCTACCTCTGCCCCACTAATGTCGTTAGCTCGCTACGTTAAGCTACTGTGGGTCATTAACGAGACCCTGCCAGGCGGCTTTCCCTCGGCTAATGCTGTTAGCACGCTACACCAGCGGCCCGACCTCATTTACAACCCCAGCGAGAACACCGGGGAGCAATGATTAAGGTTCCACGGAAGACAGTCGGCCTCCTGGGAAATGTAGTTCAGTGTTTTCTGAGACCTGGAGGACACCGAATTTATCTGAATGATGAAGCTCTCGTCAGTCTGGAGAGATGAAAAACAGAACAGCAAACCAGACGGGGGAGAGAGGAAGAGGAGTGGAAATCAGAGGAAGAGAGAGAACAGACATGAGTGTTTAGTCCCAAGGCTGAATTTGAGGAGAATGATGAGGTTTGGATCAAAACCCTCACCTGCTGAGTGTGTGTGTGTGTGTGTGTGTGTGTGTGTGTGTGTGTGTGTGTGTGTGTGTGTGTCCTTCTCCCCATACAGCAGATGGTGTAGCGAGCCAGCAGCATCAATCGTCATTTGGAGCAGATAGATTGTGTTGATACTGATCGCAGCCCTCCTCGGCGCTTTGTTCAACCCCTTCCCTCTACGCTCGTTTGTTTCCTGCGACTTCCTTCCGTCTCCCTCGTATTCACTCCGTCACGCTGTAGCTCCGTTATTTTATATGTGGTTTTGGGTTGAATCACGGAGCCTGGATACTGTGGGGTGAAATTCCTGCAAAATCAACTAATTTGAAGCTAAGGCGATCAGCTCAATGTAACTTGTGCCGAAGATCACAGCCACGCCTCACACCTTCAGTATCACCTTCAGTATCACGCCTCACACCTTCAGTATCACCTTCAGTATCACGCCTCACACCTTCAGTATCACCTTCAGTATCACGCCTCACACCTTCAGTATCATGCCTCACACCTTCAGTATCACCTTCAGTATCACGCCTCACACCTTCAGTATCACGCCTCACACCTTCAGTATCACCTTCAGTATCACGCCTCAGTATCACCTTCAGCATCATGCCTCACACCTTCAGTATCACCTTCAGTATCACGCCTCACACCTTCAGTATCACGCCTCACACCTTCAGTATCACGCCTCAGTATCACCTTCAGCATCACGCCTCACACCTTCAGTATCACCTTCAGTATCACGCCTCACACCTTCAGCATCACGCCTCACACCTTCAGTATCACGCCTCACACCTTCAGTATCACCTTCAGTATCACGCCTCACACCTTCAGTATCACGCCTCAGTATCACCTTCAGCATCACGCCTCACACCTTCAGTATCACCTTCAGTATCACGCCTCACACCTTCAGTATCACGCCTCACACCTTCAGCATCACGCCTCACCTCAGTATCACCTTCAGTATCACGCCTCACACCTTCAGCATCACGCCTCACACCTTCAGTATCTCGTCTAACACCACGGTTGAGCTCTACTTAGTGTTTTTCTGATGTCTACTCAATCAAAAGTGGAAAGCGGTCCAACGTCTTGGCATTCTTCACTGTAGTGACACCGGGCTGGGAAATTGCCTCCTGAAGCCTTTTCAGATTCAGTGTGGTGCAACAGCCTGCTGACAGCCAGCACACTAGGAAGGAGGCCAGTTCTCAAACACAGAGACATTAATGCACATCGAACGCCAGTGAAAGCACAAATTAGTGAGTCAGTTTAAATTCTGAAGATATATTCACGGTGTACAAAACGCCACCGGTGAGCTCTGCACATCCATGTCCATGATGGTCAAGAGACTAAAACCCTGTAACGTCTCCATCTGCCACCATGACTGGAGTGGGTTTAACGAGTGAACCAATCAGGAATCAGCTTCACAACAGCAGGCTTCTAATTGGCTGAGCTGACTACAGGCTAGTGTTACAGCACTTCTGATTGGTAGCTGACTACAGGCTCTTGGGACGGGTGTAAAATGGTCCCTGATTACACGCTGGAATGAAAACCAGCAGGGCTCCGGGTCCCGGAGACGCCCAGTGACGCCCACCCACCTCACCTCACCTCACCTCCAACATCCAAGCCGGGTTTCTATGTAGACGCCCATCCAAGTTTAATAGCGCAAGAGATACTTACATCCGATGCTGTGGATTGGTAAATGCTGGCAATCATCTGTGCACCACATCATTTATGTACCTTCAGATGCATGAAAACATCCTATCAATATCTTCTCAGCCGCGGCAACAGTAGCGCAGCAAGCATGAAGTGTAAGTGTAGTTTATTTGCTGCAGGATGTACTATGCACTACGTCTCCCTGCTTGTAATCTATGGCAGTAATTACAGGCGATGGCAGAAGACAACGATTGGATCGGGACGGACTCCTGTTATTAATGAAAGCCAATCAAGGCTGCTCCTCTGATCTCCTCTCCTCTTTCCCTGTCTCCTCTCCTTTCCTCCATCCATCCATCCCTCCATCACTGAGGGAAAGAGTGCCAGGGGGAGGAGGCAGGCTTGGTTCATTTAGACCAAGAGGCTTATTACTCTCTCTGTCATTACAGCCCAGTCACTAGAAGTTCATGAGCTTGATGTACTTCCACCAGCAGCCGTATGTCCTGTAGCTGCTCGCTCATCTGATCATCCTGATCTGAAGGATATACTGTAACCGGTACAACGTATTGAAATGGTGTGGTGTATTTTGTGTACTAATAATGATAACTGAGTATTATGTTTAAAGGTTAGTATTAAAGATTAATTTCTATGTATTATGACAAGGTATATTATCAATATATTCATATTGATAATATTAATAACTGTATTCATATTGGGGAAATATTAGGTCAAGATGAAAACAAGTTGTATAACCAGTATAACCAGTGATTGCGTAATTATGTGCAGATGTGCAGGAATTCTTGTTCTCCCCTTAAGAGGCAAACAGCCCGATTGGAGTCAGGAGGATCTCATGGGAGACATCATGGGTCAGAATGACCTGGGCCCGGTGCCACCCATTGGTCTGGTAAAACCCAGTAACTGAAGGCCTTTAGTATCATTTGGCCTGCTCCCCCCATTGAGTAATCAATCAGACCTCTCCAGCTGGAGCAACAGGATGAGTGCTGGAAAGAACCTAAAAGTTTGCCAAACCCTTACCAAGAGGAGAGGGAGGACAAGGATTCCTGCACGTCTGCACATAATTACGCAATCACTGGTTATACTGGTTATACAACTTGTTTTCATCTTGACCTAATATTTCCCCAATATGAATACAGTTATTAATATTATCAATATGAATATATTGATAATATACCTTGTCATAACACATAGAAATGAATCTTTAATACTAACCTTTAAACATAATACTCAGTTATCATTATTAGTACACAAAATACACCACTTTGAAAGGATAACTGCTGCTGGTCAAACTAGTGAGATAGATACTTAGAAATACACATTCTGGGGTTGCAGCAGCAAACAAGGCCTAAATACTAGAACACACAATAAACATGAAGTCATGAATATAACAGTAACAACAGACTGCTAACACTATGGTTAGCTAACTGCTAACATTAGCCAAGATCATGGACCTTGTTGGTTTGGAGATATTATTGATGCACCTGACTGCTAAAGTTAACTAAGGTGATTGATTTATTGATTGATTGATTGATTGATTTCAATGCAGTTCTTTCTTCTCCAGCTCTGCTCACCTTTCCATGATTTTGAAGGATAACTGTTGAAAGACTGGTTCAGTTTGTTTAAAGCTGCTTCAGTCTGACAGGCTGCCGTGTGAATCAGGCACTTCCCCAAACGTTCACAGTAAATTTATCTCTTTATGTAGCGAGAGGGAGATTACTACCATA
>JAXDDX010000221.1:370000-377500 GCA_034670405.1 Hoplostethus atlanticus
CTTCTGACCTCCTGACTCTACTGACCTCCTGATTCTACTGACCTCCTGACTCTACTGACCTCCTGACTCTACTGACCTCCTGATTCTACTGACCTCCTGACTCTACTGACCTCCTGATTCTACTGACCTCCTGACTCTACTGACCTCCTGATTTTTCTGACCTCCTGACTCTACTGACCTCCTGATTCTACTGACCTCCTGACTCTACTGACCTCCTGATTCTACTTACCTCCTGATTCTTCTGACCTCCTGACTCTACTGACCTCCTGATTCTACTGACCTCCTGACTCTACTGACCTCCTGATTCTACTGACCTCCTGACTCTACTGACCTCCTGACCTTCATTCAATAAGGATTTCAAACGCAAAATTTCTATAATTGCACAAGAGTTTCAAAAACTTTGAATCATGAAATCTCACACACACACACACACACACACACACACACACACACACAGCAGTGCCATTGACCTTTCCACTCAAAGACAGCAGGACATCAGCAAACAGGATGTGTCTGTGACCTTTCACACATCTACTGCTAAAGAGCACAGTGAGTGTACAGACACACACACACACACACACACACACACACACACACACACACACAGTAAAAGAGTCCGGGTCAATGCAGTTTCGACTGAGTCAATTCAGGACGTGATTTTCTACATGAGGGTCACTGATCAGCTGATTTGTGTGTGTGTGTGTGTGTGTGTGTGTGTGTGTGTGTGTGTGTGTGTTGCTCTCTAACAAGACAGATGCTCCACAGCTGTGACGTCCCGCTCCCTCATCATTCAACACGCTGACTGATGACTGGAACAACCGGAGCAGCCTCCATCTTTCTCCCGTACATTTTTATTTTCAACAACATTATCATCATTGTTACTTCGGGTTACCTAGGCAACCTCCAATCTGACCTCCTAAAATCTACTTTTAGCTTCTCATCCAGAGCAACTTACAATAAACATTACAATCACCCAACAGAAGGAAGGTCAAGTTAAATCTGACCTTGCTGACAAGTCACTGAGATGTGTAATATGATGTACTAACCACAACCCAACCAGACAGGACTAACCTTTGAAAACAAGAGTGGGGGAAAAAGCACTTCCACAACAACAATATGAGGTTTTAACGTAGTGGTGCTCTACTTACAGTGGGACTAATGGACACATCACACACCCGGGACCTCCTGTGGTCGGATCTGGCCTGGAGCCTTTGTCGCATGTCACTCCCCACTCTGCTGTCTGTCAGCGATCAATAACCAACCAACAAAGATAAATAACTACCTCGATCTCTCGTTAGTTTTCAGGCGCCTTCCCTTCCCAGTCCCATCACTCTGCCCTCTTCACACTTTCTTCACGTCCCATTTGTTTTTCTCTCTCTCGCTGTTGGTATTCATGTTTCTACCAGTTTTATTATTTGTTCCGGTACCTATTGGACCGTCCAAGGCTTCATCCATTTTTTCCTTTGTCTTCTTTGAGGGTCTGAGGCTGGCGGTGTCGGCCAGGTTAGTTGGTAGGCTTGTTCTTGTTTCTATCTTAACCTGATGTTTTGTGTTTGTTTTGTTTTTGTTCATCTCGTTTTGTGTTTTATGTTGCCTAGCTAGATCTAGGTAGCTCATCTCTGTACAGTCCTTAGAGAGACATGTTTTGTGATTGAGGGCTGTAGAAATAAACTTGACACACACCCTCATCAACTCTTACAACTAGCTACTGAAGGCCCATCATTATTTCATTTACATTCCAAGTGGTCAAAAACAAAACACAGTTACAGAAAACTCCAATCTATTAATCAATTCATTGAAGTTATCCCACTATTATAAATCAGTGCATTTCCATCACATTCAGCACAGCTGTACCACAGTTAGCTGCTCTACTGTGCTGCTGGACTCTCCTCGCTGCAGCCTAATGCATGTCACACTGCTGGAATGCACAGAGTGATAAAACTCTGAATGTTTACATGTGGAGTCATATGAGGTCTGCATGACTGCATGTCCTGCACTGACTCCTTGCACTGAATGTGGAGTCCAGTTTTCCCTGCACCAACTGTGCCAGTAGCTGTGTTGCAATGTTAATTGTCAACATGTCTCTGCACCAAAGTCACCAAGACAGACTCCGGTCCAAAATACAAACAAATTAAGAGATTGTGATTTTGAAAGATGAGCCAACAAGAGACTTATGACACATTGTGACTTCTTTGCCATTGTGTTCGGGCTAAAGCAATACATATCCTATAACTTATAGCTATACCGTCCTATGGCAGGTTGAATGTGGATGCCATAGTAAACAAAACATGTGGTCAGGCTACATGCCTTATGCTGCAGTAAGAATGCACTTATAAACTTGTCAGGGACACGAAATCAGTATCAGTATAGCTGTCTGTCTGTACGCCTGTGTTGATAAACTTCAACTGCAATGCAACTCAGTACCATAGTTCTGGCTGGTGTGTTTGTAGCACAACAGCTAACATGCTTATATCCATGACAAGAACACTGGAGGCTAAATAAAGCGCTGTATGGTCCGAAATACTCTTGGTTTCTATGCCAGAATCAGGCACCATAACCACACAATGTCGTTCATTCATAAAAACGTGTCACTGATGTGTTAACAGAAGTTATTATAAGGATAAAATCAGCAAAGGTAACTCACCTTATGCCAGTGTAGCGATGGGTTGCGTATGAGTACGGGATATATGCCTGTGTGTGTTGAATTATCGCCCCCTTTAAAACTTGACTAAACTGATTTTTAAATAGGTTATTCTTAAATATTCATCCAATTATTTTATATGGCGTTGAAAAGTTCCGCAAGTGAAGAGAAATCCGAGAATACATTTACTATATTTGTACAGGCGCTCTTTGAACACATATTATTTGGGGTCCTGACGGCGAAGGTCGCAGCGTTGTTAGCAACATGGCGGCGTCCACGAGATCGCAGGTGATTTCTCTTTACCGAATGCTTATGAAAGAGAGCAACAAATTCCCGGCGTACAACTACAGGTAAATACAGACTTCCGGATGCTCTGGGTGTTCTTGCTAGCTGCTTTAAATTGAGTGTCAATGGACGGAAAGGCGCGAAAGTAGTAGCTAATGTTTCTGTTTATATTAGCTACTACCTACTAGCATTAACTACTAGCATGATTGTCATCAACGGCTAGAAACGACAGGAAAACGGAAAGCCACGGTATAGTGTCTAGTGTGTCTGTAGTACTCAATAGTTTATAGTGTGTAGTATTCCTGTAGTGTCTAGTGTGTCTGTAGTACTCAATACTTTATAGTGTGTAGTATTCCTGTAGTGTCTAGTGTGTCTGTAGTACTCAATACTTTATAGTGTGTAGTATTCCTGTAGTGTCTAGTGTGTCTGTAGTACTCAATACTTTATAGTGTGTAGTATTCCTGTAGTGTCTAGTGTGTCTGTAGTACTCGATAGTTTATAGTGTGTAGTATTCCTATAGTGTCTAGTGTGTCTGTAGTACTCAATACTTTATAGTGTGTAGTATTCCTGTAGTGTCTAGTGTGTCTGTAGTACTCGATACTTTATAGTGTGTAGTATTCCTGTAGTGTCTAGTGTGTCTGTAGTACTCAATACTTTATAGTGTGTAGTATTCCTATAGTGTCTAGTGTGTCTGTAGTACTCAATACTTTATAGTGTGTAGTATTCCTGTAGTGTCTAGTGTGTCTGTAGTACTCAATACTTTATAGTGTGTAGTATTCCTGTAGTGTCTAGTGTGTCTGTAGTACTCGATAGTTTATAGTGTGTAGTATTCCTGTTGTGTCTAGTGTGTCTGTAGTACTCGATAGTTTATAGTGTGTAGTATTCCTGTTGTGTCTGTAGTACTCGATAATTTATAGTGTGTAGTATTCCTATAGTGTCTAGTGTGTAGTATTCCTGTTGTGTCTAGTGTGTCTGTAGTACTCGATAGTTTATAATGTGACCTTATCCTACTTTACGGTGTCAGTGTAATAAGCCTATTGTGTTGTTGGTACTCAACAGTGAGTTTATTGTGAACCTATTATACTTCTAGTGTGTCTCTGATACTCAACAGTGAGATTTGTTTTATTGTACTTGTATTATCAGTTGGGATGCATTTGTTGTATTGTTCATGTTACAGGACCCATGAACAGACAAGAGTCCTGTTAAAACAGGAGAAAGAATGAGACCGTGCTTCTGTCGTTCCACCTCGCTCAGCACGATTTATTGACAACATGCAAAATCAATAATTTTCAGTTTTTCCGTCTGTTGTTTTCTGTATCCTCATCTATTCCTCAAGATAAAGATGCATATTGAAAACAAAAATACAGTCACAATCTCTTCCCTTGAAATAGACACATATTTTCTATGTCTATATTTACCATTAGACTAGTACTGAGTTCAGTGTATTACTATATTCACCAACATTCAGTCTACTAACTGAGTTAGCCTATAGTTTCTATTAGTTCACAGCCAACCAAAACAAAACCGTAATAATAACTGCAAAATGCAAAGCCCTCACACATTCCCATGTTTTGCCTGATTGGAAGGATTTTAGTAGTTGTTTGGTGAGGGGAGCCAATCAGGACCAAGTCCAGTTGTGATGCATTTACATAATGTTTTTTTAAAAATGCAGCTTTAGATTTAGTCCCTCAATCAATACCTAATTTGACATGGTCTTCATTAAACAATATTTAATCATATCTGCATATCAGGATGTATGAAGTAATTGTTGATCCATCATTGGCTGATCCATCGCTGGTCGATGGGAAGACCTAAGTCATTTTATTGATTCTTTTTTTCTCTTTATTTTTTTATTGATGCTACCTACCTAGCTGTGTTAACTCATTAAAATGACATAATGTTATGAAAGGCAACACCAAAGCAGCGAAAAATACGAGATTTGCCTGTTGAAGACTTTGTAGCTGCCGACCGCTGCATAGATCCAATCAGAGCCTCTGGCCCCGCCCACAATCGGTTAGAATAGAGCAGCCATCAACCGAGTCGCTCGCAGTGTTTGGATCTCATGCTGGTCAGATCCATCCAGACTAATTGGCTGTGGCACATTCTGGATTTATTCTGGAAATCAATCTAACCTGGTGGTGTTGAAGCCAATATTGTCAGAATCGCATTAGGTTGATATTGGATTAATACTGGATTGCATCTCTTGAAGCTGCGCTTGATTTTAAATCGTGTCTCCAAACTCGTTTGTATTGACTTGCATTCTCAGTTGTCTCATTGACTTGTTTTATTACTGTGCTGTCCTCGCCCCTGGTTCCTTTCACTGCTGCTTCATATTGCGCTTTTGTCATTTTGAATTCCGCGGTATTGATTTTCAAGTTAGTAATATTGTTAATGTGATATTAGTCTAACATCGTGGCAGATGGATGCTGTGATGATGGAACTGTGATTAGGCTATATGAGATAAACAAACAAAACATAACAAATGGCTCCTACAGTCTGTTAACTACCATGTTACTGTCTGGCCTGTTACATGTTAACTACCATGTTACTGTCTGGCCTGTCACATGTTAACTACCATGTTACTGTCTGGCCTGTTACATGTTAACTACCATGTTACTGTCTGGCCTGTCACATGTTAACTACCATGTTACTGTCTGGCCTGTTACATGTTAACTACCATGTTACTGTCTGGCCTGTTACATGTTAACTACCATGTTACTGTCTGGCCTGTTACATGTTAACTACCATGTTACTGTCTGGCCTGTTACATGTTAACTACCATGTTAGTCTGGCCTGTTACATGTTAACTACCATGTTAGTCTGGCCTGTTACATGTTAACTACCATGTTACTGTCTGGCCTGTTACATGTTAACTACCATGTTACTGTATGGCCTGTTACATGTTAACTACCATGTTACTGTCTGGCCTGTTACATGTTAACTACCATGTTACTGTCTGGCCTGTTACATGTTAACTACCATGTTACTGTATGGCCTGTTACATGTTAACTACCATGTTACTGTCTGGCCTGTTACATGTTAACTACCATGTTACTGTCTGGCCTGTCACATGTTAACTACCATGTTACTGTCTGGCCTGTTACATGTTAACTACCATGTTACTGTCTGGCCTGTTACATGTTAACTACCATGTTACTGTCTGGCCTGTTACATGTTAACTACCATGTTACTGTCTGGCCTGTTACATGTTAACTACCATGTTAGTCTGGCCTGTTACATGTTAACTACCATGTTAGTCTGGCCTGTTACATGTTAACTACCATGTTACTGTCTGGCCTGTTACATGTTAACTACCATGTTACTGTATGGCCTGTTACATGTTAACTACCATGTTACTGTCTGGCCTGTTACATGTTAACTACCATGTTACTGTCTGGCCTGTTACATGTTAACTACCATGTTACTGTATGGCCTGTTACATGTTAACTACCATGTTACTGTCTGGCCTGTTACATGTTAACTACCATGTTACTGTCTGGCCTGTCACATGTTAACTACCATGTTACTGTCTGGCCTGTTACATGTTAACTACCATGTTACTGTCTGGCCTGTTACATGTTAACTACCATGTTACTGTCTGGCCTGTTACATGTTAACTGCCATGTTAAAAAAAAAAAATTCTTGAGCAAAACGGTACTTAAAGATTTTAAATGATACGATAAGAATACGGTAAAAACTGGACATGCTCCTGGCCTACCAACTTCCATTTCCCCCCCATCCTCCATACTGGCATCCATTTCCAAAAAAGGGGCAGACAGGTAACTAAAACAGGTGAGTAATTAGTATCACACCTATCCAAAATGGGAGGTGAGTATGTCATCTAAATGAAAATGAAAACAACTATAGATGGTCCCAGTGGTGAAAGAGGAGATTTGTCCTGAAGGTGTTATAGAAGGACTTTGGATTGTGAAACCATCTAAATTCAGAGATTACACATTTGTCAACATGTTGCGTTCGCTGTTCCAAATTTACTCCACTTGTCTTTTCATCATTAGTCAAGGCCTGTTTACCAATCCCCAGGATCTGATGGAACTGAAGTCCCTTCTTCTATTATAGTCACTATGAAGTGGTATTTTGAGAGCATCATGGTTCCCTGATCCTTCTGGTTGAAACAGGAGGTTTGGGGTGAAGCGGGGTCATTCAAAAGTGGCCCAGGGTCGCCGGTCTTCACATACAAATAAGAAATACACTCAGAAGTCAGATTGTGTTGCCCTTATTGATTTCTCTGCCAAAGGGTCAATAATTCAGGTTTTTATTGCCCCGTAGCACAAAATGAGCATCATATATCTACAGGGGATGATGGGGTTATTGATCAATACCAATGACTCAACGATCACTTCATCAGGTGCTGAGATATGAGTTTTAAAATTCACTGTCCGGCCTGTTTTTAGGACAAAACCCCCCCAGGAGTTTCCAGCCCCTCCAACCTTCTCGTATTTCCATCTGCTCGTGGCGTCCCACAACATTTCAGTTCTAGAGGCAAAACATCAAATGCCAAAGCAGTTTTATTATTCAGTGTTCAGCAGGGTGATATTTTACCTCTTACTAGATGT
>JAXDDX010000221.1:382500-395000 GCA_034670405.1 Hoplostethus atlanticus
TCCTTTCTCCTCCCTCCATCCATTGCGGCTCCCCCTCTCACCTTCAAATGTACCTAAACCTCATTTGCTGTCGGTGATCGTCATTCGTCCGCCAACTCCACATAACGGCCCTGTTATTTTATTACGCAGGACCACCGTGTGTAAATCTGATCATCACACTTTTATTAGTTTTGTCTTAAATCCTAAATGAGCGATAGAGAGAGAGAGAGGGGGAGGGGGAGAGAGAGGGAGGGAGGGAGGGAGGGAGGGAAGATGATGGAGGGAGTTTGCCGGGTAGTGCAGTAACTTTCCAAGGTCGATGTGACGTTTCCCCCACATCAGAGAAACTGCCAGCTATAATGAGCCCGAGTCCATCAAGCAGAATAGTTGAAAATTAAGCCAATAGTCATTTCCACCGTAGCGGCGGCTGCCAGGAGATGCTTCATTTTGTTCCATCTCTGCGTTTTGATTCACTGTCTCATCTATAGTTTATTAGCCTTATTATGAGATTGGCGTCATCGCCTCGGTGTTTGGTGATCATCGTGTCTGCAGCTCAAAAAAACGTGGACAGCGGCGAGTTTGGTAAGTTTGTCAAATTTGGCAGGTCACCAACTGGGTTCGATCAATACGGGTTTTTGAAGGCCAATACCGATATTTTTAGACTGCAGCCACCGATACCGATACGCCGGTATTCAGTATCTCTGAACCTGACAGGTATTCAGTTTTCTTCTCCTCAGGGTGAAAAGCCTCATTTAGACCGTCATGGACACTAAAACTCTCCACTGAAACCAGACTGATGAAACTCTTTGAGTGTCCTCTCAGGGATACATCAGGGTGGAAAAGTCTTCAGTTCTGTTTTCTAAACCCGAGGCGTTAAATGGTCTTGAATACAGGTAAGTAATATAATTGGTGTTATGTTCCAGTCTAAATGGCTTCAACAGGTTTTAAGACGTCTTAAATGTAAGACTTGCCTTTAAATGAAGAATTAATTCATTAAAAACATCAATGAGTAAATAAAAAGTGATGTCATGTTTTCCAGACCATCACATCAGAGGTGGACGACACGACTGATATCTGCTCAATATTTCAGTCAGTCTAACCCTGTAACCAACCATCACATGGAAGGCCTCTTCTTTTCTAAAAACCAAGTTGGTTGATAGTTAAAGGTTAATAAAAAATAAATAAATAAACCTCTATACAGTATATCGAATGTTAGGACTTGAAGCTTCTTCTGCTGTTGATGTATAAAGTGATAATTAAGGACACACACAGCCAGTAGGTTACACACAATCAGAAGGCAGCACACAAGCATCCATGCACACACCTGCACACACACACACACACACACATCATTAGACGACTCGTACATCATATAGATGTACACACCCACACACACACACACACACACATCAGTGCACTACTCATACATCATATGAATCCACACAAGCAGCACACACACACATTGAACATTGACTTATTGATCTCCGGCTGTGCTGCACTTGCTTTGTGTTTCTTTTCACTGAGAAAAGCTGCAGAAAATCAAATCAGCGTTGATTAGAAGAGAGCGGCGTGGATCCCCGCTGGGCGCCGGGTCGGAGCCCAAAACAGCTGAAACGGTTGATTTGTTGTGTTTTCCTGCACGCCTGCAGCCTTTCAGCACACAATCCAGAGCTTCCCAAGAAGTATATCTTGTTGTTTGGCCAGCGGTATTGACAAAAGGTCAGGTTGACATCGCATCACAGCGCATCAGAGTCTGCACACTGCAAATGTAGAAGGAAACAACCTCCGTTTTCCTATCATATTACTGTAGTGTATCTGTTGCTTGGCAACGCATACAAGCAACCACCATTTACCCAAATGACCTTTTACAATACCAAGAGTCGATATGTTTTCATCATTTCATCATTTCTCCTACATTCAATCAGCAGCCACTGGGCGTTCACACTGCGAGCGAGGTGGTTGATGGTCGCTCTATGAACAGGCAAATTTGTTTTGATGAGTTAACCTAACTATCTAGCAACCGCTAATCAGGTAGCATTAATGGAATAAAATGTCTTCAGATCGACCATCGATGGATCAACGTTCTCCAAGCTACGTTTAGAGATGTTTATTCCTGAAGTCTTTCAGATTAAAGAATTGTAGAGAGAGTTTTAGAGAACATTTGAACGGCTGGAATCACCTTCTGGTCCCGTTTGAACTATTGATCATGAAACTGAATCACAGCAGTCAGGAAACAAGGAAGCACAGAAATCTGATTGGCTGTTGGCAGACAACGTGAAAAGTTCAGCCATGTCCAACTGTTCTGGGCCGACAAGCTTGTTGAGCTTCTACATCAGCTGAGTTCACTGGTCGCTCTGCAGGAAATAAATGGCCTTCTGGTGACTTGATCGTGTTGCTCACAGTGTGAACTCACAGTCACCCTGATAGTTTCAGTGCCAACGAGTTACAGGAAAACCAACAATATTAACTGTTTCACATCTCAGTCTGAGTCTGGACTACTGTATCACACATCCAGACTTCCACCGCAACTTCAATACCCTTGAAAACGATTGAATTTCATGAATTTAGATACTTTGGATGCACTTTTGGTAGGTACTAACCACTGCATACCGGGAACACCCCACAAGACCTGCCGTTCTGGAGATGCTCTGACGTCGTCTAGCCATCACAATTTGGTCCTTGTCAAAGTCGCTCAGATCCTTACGCTTGCCCACTTTTCCTGCTTCCATCACATCAACTTCAAGAACTGACTGTTCACTTGCTTCCCAGTACATCCCACCCCTTGACAGGTGCCATTGTAACGCGATAATCAATGTTATTCACTTCACCTGTCAGTGGTTTTAATATTGTGGCTGATCGGTGTATGTACATCAGACTTTGAGTTTGGATCAGGCACTGAGCTGGCCAGCTATTCAGCACCACCGTGAGCCATCTGAAAGTTAAATGATCTTTTGACAGTAAAGTTAATGGATGAAAGTTCAAGGGAAATTTTATATATTTATATGATGAATTTCTACTTTGAACATTGTGTATCGATCAGGTATTGATCCAGCCATCTTTTCAACACCAACGTGACAGATGCGTATTTGTTTCTACTCTAGTGGAGAATGTCTGAGAATGGAAGGGAGCCTGTACGATGTGTTCAATGACAATAGTTTTCTAGAAACTATAGTGATCTCTTGCTCCAGATGTTGCGGCTGATAAGCTTTAACTTATGAATATGTGTATATATTTGTGATACTGACGTTAATGACTGGAACAAACTACCATTTATTCTCTATACCTAGATCAAGACCAGTCAACATCCAACTTTGTCAATCGAGCAATCGTCCTGTAACATGCAAACCCACAAACGAAACCAATAAACCACCGGATCCTCCCATCTCTGTGCTCATTGTGCCTGATTATCCCCCTGGAAATCAAGTCCCCTCGGTCAGGTCGCAGTCCTGAAGATTTTACAGGTCTTTAAAAGTCTTAAGTTGAAGTTGAGGACACTTGCAGACGGGCTGCAGTCTGGAGACGTTTGTCCAACGGTTCTGATTCCTGCTGAGGTTGAGGTTGAGGTCACGTCCCAGCTTGAGTTCAGCTTCGTCTCTCAGCTGAAGTTCTGACCATCAGGGATCGATACGTCTCGTTGCGGTGACTCTGGTTAAAGTGATAATCCTTATTGTTTTATTAACGATGATTAGTCTTGACGATCTTGATGTCGTTCTGAACGCGATGCAATGTTTCAATACGCTTTTATTCTGAAAATACAATTCAGTTTGACTTCAAGAGCAGAAGAACAGATATGTCAATTTTAGTGTGTGTGTGTGTGTGTGTGTGTGTGTGTGTGTGTTTTGCAGGACCTATGCGTTGCGGCGGGTGCGCGATGTGTTCAGGGCCAACAGGAATGTTGATGATCCTAAAACTGTAGAGAGACTGATGGAGGAGGGGAAGCAGACACTCGCCCTGATACAGAGACAGGTAACACACACACACACACACACACACACACACACACACACACACACACACACACACACAGCAGACACTCGCCCTGATACAGAGACAGGTAACACACACACACACAGCAGACACACACACACACACACACAGCAGACACTCGCCCTGATACAGAGACAGGTAACACACACACACACAGCAGACACACACACACACACACACACACACACACACAGCAGACACTCGCCCTGATTTTCTCTCTCTCGGGTTAACCAGGTTGACTAACATGTAGATGAACACCTGCTTACTGACTGACCACCTGTCCTACACACACACACACACACACTCATTACCATGGCAACACAGGACTAATCACCAGGCTGTTGGTC
Source organism: Hoplostethus atlanticus (assembly GCA_034670405.1). Lineage (NCBI taxonomy): Eukaryota > Metazoa > Chordata > Actinopteri > Trachichthyiformes > Trachichthyidae > Hoplostethus > Hoplostethus atlanticus. The sequence continues at coordinate 386,814 of JAXDDX010000221.1, forward strand.
ACTTTGTTCCCATAATCCCTTGCTCTCTCTCCCCCACTTTCATCATCTCATCACACACACTCTCACAAACATCCCTACATTGTGTGTGTGTGTGTGTGTGTGTGTGTGTGTGTGTGTGTGTGTGTGTGTGTGTGTGGCTAAGCTCCATACTATGACTAAGTCCACCCAAACACACTGTGCAGCGTCCATCGACACACTCCTCTCACCATCGCCCACATCATGTGTGTGTGACTTACATGTTAGGTAAGTGGCATTTATGAGTCAGGTAGGGTCCTGAGCAAATGTGATACACAGATTATCACACACACACACACACACACACACACACACACACACACACACACACACAGTCCTTCCCTCAACTGCATCTGCCAAGGAAGCGATTGCACCAGCTGCATTTTTATCTCTGCATCTCACACACGAACATACCAACACACACACGATGTGGGCGGTGGTGGGAGGAGTGTGTAGGTGGACGCTGCGGTGTGTTTGGGTGGACGTAGCGGGTGGAGCTTATCCACACACGTATGAACATATGGGGCGCCAAATGTTACCGGATTTCGTGGATGAAATTCACGGCGTAACATTTCGTGAAACACGCAGTTCGTGGACGAGAAGGCGTCCTGTGGTCTCACCAGGTTTCCATTTGCTTTCACTGCATCTGTTCAACCAGTAGGTGGCGCTAGGTGCTGCTGAAAGCTTCGAATGCTGTAACGCTGTGTGGCCTGAAAGCGATTCCTTCACTAAAAGAAATAATGACTTTTATGAATGGTCGGCTATGCAACTCTGTGACAGCACTGTTGTTGTTGTTGTTGTTGCTGTTGCTGCTGGAGAACGTTTGCCTCGTTCCATGGTTTCAAACATTGTCTTCAAATTCAGTATTGGGTGATTTTATTGCCGTTAATATATTTACCACTTGCAAAACAATGTGCCAAACACTGCTCCCAGCTTCCAGCAGCGCCTAGCGCCATCTACTGGTCGGATATTTGCAATTAGGCAGTGAAAGCAGATGGAAACCTTGTGAGTCCACAGAACGCCTTCTCATCCACGATATGAACAGATTTAATGGACGAAATCAAAGACATATCTTTGGATTTTGTGTGGCGAAAGGCAACCCATATAAACACACACACACAGGCCTATAAACACACACACACACACACACAGGCCTATAAACACACACACACACTCATAAGCAGACAATCACATTGTCTCTTTATTCACATTTTTCATTTTCGGCAAAGTGACTCATCCAGAGTAACTCAGTCAGCAGGTTGGGGTTCGCTGCCTTGCTCAAGGGCACTCAAGGGATCAGACCTGTGACTTTTCACTTACATAACAATCTAGCAAACATGGCCTCTTTAATGCACTTTGTAAACAGTGTTAGAAACACAGAAACATTTAAGGTTCCTGGAAGATCCTTGAATTTAGAGAGGTCTTGGGAGGTCCTGGAATATCAGGGAACCTTTCAGGAATGTACCGGAATGTTTCACTGCATCAGCCGGTTGTCAGATGGGAAACCAGACAGGAAGCAGAATGAGAGCTTTAGGTCAAGGAAGCGTGGCGACTTCGTTACGGAACGTCCTGGAATCATTTCCACGGTGGGAAACGTGCAAGCAATGAAACGGGCGACTCAACGGCCACATCTGATTCGGCTGGGTGATTGTGTGTGTGTGTGTGTGTGTGTGTGTGTGTGTGTGTGTGTGTGTGTGTGTGTTTATCCCGCCCACCACAACTCATGGATTAGGTGCATCAGGGAAGGAATATGCACCTTGTTACAGCTCTGAAATATTACAGGCTTCGGCCTTGGAGTAGTCCTGGAATCTGATTAGCAGAAAGACAGTGAACGCACCGCCTGCTCGGCTAAACTTCCTCCTGGACTTGTAGTTGTAGTTTTTTGTATGTTGACGATCAAACATGCTTGATTTGTTTTCGGCTTTTCTAAACAAATTGTGAGGCAATTTGCAGTTTCATGTGTGTTCATGTTTCTTTGCAGTAAAATAGCAGGAAGTGATAGAAAGCGGTGCTACCTCCCGTACAGTCATTCACCATGTAATCACTCCTGCATGTCACAGAAACCGAAAGTGAGTTTGAGTAGAAACTGAGAAGAGTTTCTGTTCTTCTGACTCACAGGACGGATGGAAAGCATCATGAGGCATCGTTGTTGTTGTTGAGTTGTTACCGGGTGGATTCAGTTTGTTGTCCTACGTTGTGATTCCACCATTTTAGGACGGAAAGCTTTGAGTTGAGTTTGTGTTGACTGTTTTCTATGGCAGTATAGTAAACTAGGAGGGGCTGGTGACGCCGGGACCAGAACAAGTTTCAAACCAGATCCACTTCCTGGTTCCAGTTCCTCTGCCCTTTGTAGTAGAGAAGAAGGGGGGAGACTGAGGAGGAGGAGGAGAAGCCGATATTAAGATGAAGAAGAAAAGAGAGAAAAAAGGAAGAGAAGAAGAAGAGACAGGAAGAGGGAAGGTGGAGGAAACAGAGTTGTTTTCTGTTAATGGATGCAGCCTGTCTCTCTGTTTACTGTGGGTCCCGCTTCGGCTTGTTTCTCTCTCTCTCTCTCTCTCTCTCACACACACATACACACACACACACACACACACACACACACACATATATACACACACACACACACACACACACACACACACACACACACACACACGCAGTCTTTTTCTCGCTTTCTAGGACTTGTTAATGTTATGGCTTCCCTGTAACAGCTCCGTGTGTGTTGTGTGTTGTGTGTGTGTGTGTGTGTGTGTGTGTGTGTTAGCACCCTCTGAAGACCCATATCTCACCGATTACTGCTGCTTAATGTCACCGCAGTGTCACATACCCTCCGGCCATTTTGGCTCAATTGAGATGAAATGCCACGTCGGATCGTGAGTTGAGTTATTATAACCGGACGCCATTACGGCTCCGAAGGATCAGACACAATCTGAATCACTTTAAGTCCAAGACATGTCCACCCACACCGAGTCACACCTGGCGTCCATTATGGCTTCATAACGTTCTACAATACAAAAGTACAAGATGTCAGTCGGCCATTTTGGCTCGACAACAATGAAATACTGATGCTGCATTCTAGGGATATCAGAAAGTGGGAAATTCTGACTTCCTACTCAGAAAAATGCAAAGAAACGGACCTTCAAGTCTTAATTCCAAGTAGGAAACATGGAAACTGCACAGTGTTACGTTAAAGTTTATAATCCTTGATCCTCTATTTTCAGCATTGTAAAACCTTAAATCCATCAAAACATCTTTGTGGTAAAAATACAACATAAGACTTACTAGTGTATAGTGATCTTTTAGGACATTTCTGTAGTGAAGCGTAGGAAATGATATATACTCATTTTAAAAAACACAGGAAATTAATGATTTTATCACATTTAAACTAAATGCCATCGACAGACGACTATCCGCTGGATTGCTCATTCGTGGTTGACGGTACAAAGTTTGTTTTGCTTTAAAGCATGAAGTCAAATGTGTCATCACTGTGCCAGAAGTGTGAAAAAGCTGATCAGGCTTCAAACAAGTCCAGTTTGCTGCTTTGAGCCTCCATATTGTTTTTTCCCACAGCACATGAACGCAGCATGACACAAGGCAGATTTATTTCCACGACTCTAAATAGTGAAGCAGGTAAAGAAACTGGACTGCACATTTGAAAATATTGAGTCTGGGCGGGGCATCGCTCCCCTCCGGGAAAACAGGAAAAGTAAAAGTGCGAGTGATTATTTTCCACCCACAGCTTGTACGGCTGCACCATCAATCATGCTAATTATACAGCGTAGATTTCAGTTTTGATCAATTAAAGAACAGAAGATTTGTTCACATAGAAATATTGTATTTATGTTCACGTGGAACAGGACGCCGTGTGCTCTGTCAACTTCCCCCGGATAAATAAAGGTTAAAGAAAAAGTTTTACAGTAAATTGCTTTTGCGTTACACACAAACGCCATTCCCTAAAGCCTCCAAAAGGTTAACCTCGTTAGCGGAGCCACCTGTAGCCGACCCAGAAACCCCGGTGTGAAGAACCGGAGGGATGTTGTCTGGAGCTTATTGGGTTTTTGTTACATGCAACTTTTTTTTTAATACTGAAGAAATTTGGTTTGTTTCTTTGTTTTTTTTTCCTCGGGGAAAAATGGCACTTCTGGCAAGACAGGCACATAATCACTGGAATCACGTTATTCTGGTGGCTGGGTTTCAAAACAGGAGAGGAAACAACTCTCTCTCTCTCACACACACACACACACGTTTGTTTGTGCTCACATATTTTGTCATTACTTGGAAAATGATCTGAAATGAGGCAAAAACAGGTGTGGGTGTGTCGGCCACTGCAGAGCGACTGTCTTGTAGGTCGTTATGAAGTTTTTTTTCTTCAGAGAGAGAGAGAGAGAGAGAGAGAGAGAGAGAGAGAGAGAGAGAGAGAGAGAGAGAGAGAGAGAGAGAGAGAGAGAGAGAGAGAGAGAGAGAGAGAGAGAGAGAGAGAGAGAGAGAGAGAGAGAGAGAGAGAGAGAGAGAGAGAGAGAGAGAGAGAGAGAGAGAGAGAGAGAGAGAGAGAGAGAGAGAGAGAGAGAGAGAGAGAGAGAGAGAGAGAGAGAGAGAGAGAGAAAGTGTCTCCTTTGTTTTGAAATCTGAATTTGTGGTTTTCTGGCGGTGATGTCACGGAGATTAAAACTGAACTGAGAAAGAAGCGAGAGATGAACAGGAAGTGAGGAGGAGGAGGCTGAAGAGATGAAGCCCTTCGGCACACTGAGCTTTATTTCATTCATTCATGGACCAACTGAAACATCCTCCTTCCTTCCATCCTGGGATGTTTGACAACCTTTTTTATCAGAGTAGAGAGTTCAGGTGGAGACGAAGCTTCCTGAGGCATCAACACATGAGCACTGAAGATGCTTCTGATCCACCAGTACTAACCTGTCCACTTTATCGTGTGTGTGTGTGTGTGAAGCTCAGTAAAGCCACCAACACCCGTGGGGGGCAGTCAGGTGTAAAAGCGGCAATAAAGGCGTGGGATTTCTGACGGATGGAGGGAGGAGAGGCCGGGGATTTTCATGGATCGAAAGATGGAGGGAGGGGAGGGAAGGAGGGGAGGGGAGGGGGAGAAGCAGAGGAAAGGAATGGAGCATTTGAAAAGGGGAGACAGGGGAAGCGAAGAGGAGAGATGAAGGGGAAAGGGCAGGGAGGAGAGGAATGGGATGAAGAGGAGGAGGAGGAGAGATGAATGGTTGAGGGGAAAGGGGACACAGGAGGAAGGAGAGGATGGAGGAGAGGAGGAAAGTGAGGAGAAGGGAGGCTGCAGACGGGATGGAAGTGGAAGGATTTGAGCGGAGAAAGAGAAGAAGAAAAGCGACGGGCTGAGGAAAGGCGGGGGAGGCTAGCGGAGGAGAGGAGGCGATGCGGCATCCCATCTCTCATGCAGGGTGTCGCCCTATTTCAGACTAATCTGGACCCGACGCCGAAGATTCAACCCGTTTTCTGATTCTGGTGTTGGTGTGGTCACTTCTCCGCCCACAGGAAGTGACCAATCAAGTCAGATCTCCTCCTTCCTTGTCTCTTTGGAGCATCACAGACCAGATGGTTGGTGAACATGAGCGTGATGTGTTCACTGACCTCACCTCACAGGATTTATGGGTACTGAAGTTGAAGCTTTTCAAAGAGTTTCAAACAAGCTTTAAGAAAAGTTTATTCCAAAATGAGATTTTCACCATTTGGGAAAAAAGCGCCTTTCCCTTCCCTTTCCATTTGATTTGCTGATATGAAAGTAAAGCCCTTTATGGGTTCCTGTTAGTCACCCAAGGGCCTTTGCTTAAAGTAGTTGTGTTTTGAGGATAGAGGATAGTAATTCATATCAGTTCACTGTTACAGTACCACCATGAATCATTGAGAGCCTCTGGTTAGAAGAAACTAACACAAATACTTTCCTAGCTCTTGTCCCAGGCTTTTATTTCTTTACCCAGCACTTCCTGAAGATATATGATCATTGTAAGGACAGGATTATTTGGTGCGTCTCTTACCAGGATAATAATAACAATAAGAGAGTAAGAAGAAGTCATTTCAAGAGAGATTTAAGAGTATAATTTTAGTATCATGACGCATTAGGAATTGCAGTATTATCATTTCATACCGGAATAATATCCTATGGGGTTACTTTTTTTTTTTTTGTATTCTATTCTTGGAAGTGTGGGTCTGATGCAATGACTGTACTCCATCCTCCCCCCTCCTCCCCCCTCCTCCCCTCTCCTCCCCTCTTCATCCCCCCCCTCACTGCATGATGCAAGCCATTGACTGGAGAAGGCAATGTAATGTTGGGACAGAAGATGAGTTGAACTAAATGAGAGGAGAGGAGAGGAGAGAGGGAAAGGAAGGAAGGGAGGAGAGAGGAAAGGAGGTACGAGGAGAGAGGAAACGAAGGGAGGAGGAGGAGAGGGGAAAGGAGGGAAGGAGGATAAAGATCCCAGAAGTTTACTTGCCAGCAGGGGAAGCATCAGATGGAGATTTGGCTGAGAAGTCCCAAGATTCATTGCAAGAATGACTCATCACATCCAAACAGCAGTACAGTCTATAATATAATAGTCTATAATACAGTCTATAATACAATAGTCTGTAATAGTCTATAATATAATAGTCTATAATAATCGATAATATAATAGTCTATAATATTATAGTCTATAATAGTCTAATAATCTATAATATAATAGTCTATAATATTATAGTCTATAATAGTCTAATAATCTATAATATAATAATCTATAATATTATAGTCTATAATAGTCTAATAATCTATAATATAATAGGCTATAATAGTCTATTATATTATAGACTATAATAATCTATAATATAATAGTCTATAATATCTATAATAGTCTATAATATTATAGTCTATAATAGTCTAATAATCTATAATATAATAATCTATAATATTATAGTCTATAATAGTCTAATAATCTATAATATAATAGGCTATAATAGTCTATTATATTATAGACTATAATAATCTATAATATAATAGGCTATAATAGTCTATAATATAATAGGCTATAATAATCTATAATATAATAGTCTATAATAATCTATAATATAATAGTCTAATAATCTATAATATAATAGGCTATAATAATCTATAATATAATAGTCTAATAATCTATAATATAATAGTCTAATAATCTATAATATAATAGGCTATAATAGTCTATAATAGTCTACGCTGACAGTGTGCAGAAACCACCAGGAACCCAGTGCACACAGTCCGTCTCAGACTGGAAAGATGCTCCTCTGGATGTTCACCTCTTCGATGTTCGTCCATGGAAAGGTAGAGGAAGAGAGGGGAGGAGGGTGGATGACAAGAAGGGAGAGGAAGAGGAAAAAGGAGGAGGAGGAGGTGGATGTACGGATCGATGTCTGCTTCCCTTCCATTCGTTTTAAGTGGACCGTCTCTCTCTTGCTCTCTCTTTCTCACTCTCTCTTTTTCTTCCTTCTCTCCTTCCCTTCTCTTTTCCCTCTTGATCTATCAACTCTCTTCCTTGTCTCTCTCTCTCTCTCTCTCTCTCTCTCTCTCTCTCTCTCTCTCTCTCTCGCCAGTCTATCGATTGGCTCATCTCAAAATCGGTCTCTCATTTTCCTCAGCCTAGGCGTATTGACGTGTGTGTGTGTGTGTGTGTGTGTGTGTGTGTGTGTGTGTGTGTGTGTGTGTGTGTGTGTGTGTGTGTGTGTGTGTGTGTGCGCACTGCTCTAACTTTGTAACACTGTGATAGTCACACAATTAAGGAGACTCTGCCGGAGGAGGCGACGCCGGACTGCAGCATCTCTAGAGGCCGAAACCGGATGTGACTGAATTTGCTCATCATGGTTTAAAGACCAACTATGTGTAGTGTTCATATTCATTAAATCTTAAATATTATATATAGAGTAACATGCGACAGGCACACCAGGATCCTCCTTCCATCGGGTTTAGCTTGATAAAACTTTACAAACCAGCCGACTTGACGAGCTGAAGTAATAAATCCATAATAAATATTTGACTTCAGATTTTTCAGAAAATATGGATACCTATCTAGATAATTATAAAGTCAATTAAAAAAAATATCGCCTTGTAGAAAAATTGCATTATCATACCTTTTGCACTGCGGCTCTAGAAAGGCTTAAAGGTAATCACACCTACAGTTTGTCTTTGGTCCG
>JAXDDX010000221.1:400000-432500 GCA_034670405.1 Hoplostethus atlanticus
GTGGCCACGCCCTTTTCTCAAAACTCAACATGGCTATCTCGGCTACTGCATTGCATTCTGGTCTATCCTGGCTACTGCATTGCATTCTGGTCTATCTCGGCTACTGCATTGCATTCTGGTCTATCTCGGCTACTGGATTGCATTCTGGTCTATCTTGGCTACTGCATTGCATTCTGGTCTATCTCGGCTACTGGATTGCATTCTGGTCTATCTTGGCTACTGCATTGCATTCTGGTCTATCTCGGCTACTGCATTGCATTCTGGTCTATCTCGGCTACTGGATTGCATTCTGGTCTATCCTGGCTACTGCATTGCATTCTGGTCTATCTCGGCTACTGCATTGCATTGTGGTCTATCTCGGCTACTGGATTGCATTCTGGTCTATCTTGGCTACTGCATTGCATTCTTGTCTATCATGGCTACTGCATTGCATTCTGGTCTATCTTGCTACTGCATTGCATTCTGGTCTATCCTGGCTACTGCATTGCATTCTGGTCTATCTTGCTACTGCATTGCATTCTGGTCTATCTCCTGTCGGTGGAGAAGTCGGTCTCTCTCTCTCCTCTGATGGATTCCTCCTGTATGATTGTTGATCGTCGGTCTAGAAAGAAGCCCTTGCTCTTTGATTCTGATTGGCTGACACCAAAACCTGACGGTACCGTTGATGTTTTAGATCATGAAACATTTTCTGATATCAGACTGGAATCATCTCAACGTGACGTCACGTCGTCTACGTCCATCCCTGATATCGGTCTAGTCTTTCCTCTGTCTCTTTCCCCGTCTGTCTCTCTCCCTGTCTGTCTATCTTTCCCCGTCTGTCTATCTTTCCCTGTCTGTCTCTCTCCCTGTCTGTCTCTCTCCCTGTCTGTCTATCTTTCCCTGTCTGTCTATCTTTCCCCGTCTGTCTCTCTTTCCCTGTCTGTCTCTCTCCCTGTCTGTCTCTCTCCCTGTCTGTCTATCTTTCCCTGTCTGTCTATCTTTCCCTGTCTGTCTCTCTCCCTGTCGGTCTCTCTTTCCCTGTCGGTCTCTCTCCCTGTCGGTCTCTCTTTCCCTGTCGGTCTCTCTTTCCCTGTCTGTCTCTCTCCCAGTCGGTCTATCTTTCCCCGTCGGTCTCTCTTTCCCTGTCTGTCTCTCTCCCTGTCTGTCTATCTTTCCCTGTCTGTCTCTCTCGTCAGGGTAGATACAGATTATACAGTATTTCATGTTAAACTGACGCCTCCCGCCTAGTGGGAATTAAATTGAAGGTCAGTCAGTCACGACTACAGGGAGGGAAGTGTGTGTGTGTGTGTGTGTGTGTGTGTGTGTGTGTGTGTGTGTAATTTGAAGACATGAAAAAAGTTTCAGTATCATAAGAAAGGATTATTGTTGACATTGTTCTGTTTAAAACTGAATCTATTAAATAGTTTAAACCGTTATAATAATAATAATAATAGTAATAATGATAATAATAACAATAATAAGACTAGTAATAATAGTGGTAATAATAAAAACTAATAATAGTAGTAGTACTAATAATAATAATAATAATATTATTTTATTTAATTCTTTAATTCTTTAATTATTTTATGTTGTAAAATTACATTTTGAACAAAATAAACTCTTTGTCTATCAGGACTCAAAAATAAATACATAACTTCACACAGGTCAGATGTATTTTAGGTTATTGTGTTAAATAATAAACTATTGATCGTTGCTATTGAAAACAGTATTTCTTATTAAATTCAAGTCACCGTACTGAAGGATTTGACTTCGTCCTGACAGACGACTAGAAACATCAAACCAACCACATCAAATTCATAATCCTTCCCAGCATGCTTTGCGCTCTTGATTGATTATTGACTTGCTTCCTTTCCTTCTTTCAACTGAATAATCAAGTTGCAGATTATTTTCCTGGTATGACTCATGTTGTACTTCTAATGTATTTGATGGAGAGAAAGAGATGGAAGGAGATAGAGATGGAAGGAGAAAGAGATGGAAGGAGATAGAGATGGAAGGAGAAAGAGATGGAAGGAGAAAGAGATGGAAGGAGATAGAGATGGAAGGAGAAAGAGATGGAAGGAGAAAGATGGAAGGAGAAAGAGATGGAAGGAGAAAGATGGAAGGAGAAAGAGATGGAAGGAGATAGAGATGGAAGGAGATAGAGATGGAAGGAGAAAGAGATGGAAGGAGATAGAGATGGAAGGAGATAGAGATGGAAGGAGAAAGAGATGGAAGGAGAAAGAGATGGAAGGAGATAGAGATGGAAGGAGAAAGAGATGGAAGGAGAAAGATGGAAGGAGATAGAGATGGAAGGAGAAAGAGATGGAAGGAGAAAGAGATGGAAGGAGATAGAGATGGAAGGAGAAAGAGATGGAAGGAGATAGAGATGGAAGGAGAAAGAGATGGAAGGAGATAGAGATGGAAGGAGATAGAGATGGAAGGAGATAGAGATGGAAGGAGAAAGAGATGGAAGGAGATAGAGATGGAAGGAGATAGAGATGGAAGGAGATAGAGATGGAAGGAGAAAGAGATGGAAGGAGAAAGAGATGGAAGGAGAAAGAGATGGAAGGAGATAGAGATGGAAGGAGAAAGAGATGGAAGGAGAAAGAGATGGAAGGAGAAAGAGATGGAAGGAGATAGAGATGGAAGGAGAAAGAGATGGAAGGAGATAGAGATGGAAGGAGAAAGAGATGGAAGGAGATAGAGATGGAAGGAGAAAGAGATGGAAGGAGATAGAGATGGAAGGAGAAAGAGATGGAAGGAGAAAGAGATGGAAGGAGATAGAGATGGAAGGAGAAAGAGATGGAAGGAGATAGAGATGGAAGGAGAAAGAGATGGAAGGAGATAGAGATGGAAGGAGAAAGAGATGGAAGGAGATAGAGATGGAAGGAGATAGAGATGGAAGGAGAAAGAGATGGAAGGAGAAAGAGATGGAAGGAGAAAGAGATGGAAGGAGATAGAGATGGAAGGAGATAGAGATGGAAGGAGAAAGAGATGGAAGGAGAAAGAGATGGAAGGAGAAAGAGATGGAAGGAGAAAGAGATGGAAGGAGAAAGAGATGGAAGGAGAAAGAGATGGAAGGAGATAGAGATGGAAGGAGAAAGAGATGGAAGGAGATAGAGATGGAAGGAGAAAGAGATGGAAGGAGATAGAGATGGAAGGAGAAAGAGATGGAAGGAGATAGAGATGGAAGGAGAAAGAGATGGAAGGAGATAGAGATGGAAGGAGATAGAGATGGAAGGAGAAAGATGGAAGGAGAAAGAGATGGAAGGAGAAAGAGATGGAAGGAGAAAGAGATGGAAGGAGATAGAGATGGAAGGAGATAGAGATGGAAGGAGAAAGAGATGGAAGGAGAAAGAGATGGAAGGAGATAGAGATGGAAGGAGAAAGAGATGGAAGGAGATAGAGATGGAAGGAGATAGAGATGGAAGGAGAAAGAGATGGAAGGAGAAAGAGATGGAAGGAGAAAGAGATAGAAGGAGATAGAGATGTATGTAGGCAGGAAGAAAAAGATCTATAGAGAGATGAGATAAATTGATGGAGAGAGAGAGACAGATAGAGAGAGACAGATAGATAAAGAGAGAGACAGATAGATGGGGAGAGAGAGAGACAGACAGATAGATGGAGAGACAGACAGATAGATGGAGAGAGAGACTGATAGATAAAGAGAGAGACAGATAGATGGGGAGAGAGAGAGACAGACAGATAGATGGAGAGAGAGACTGATAGATAAAGAGAGAGACAGATAGATGGGGAGAGAGAGAGACAGACAGATAGATGGAGAGAGAGACTGATAGATAAAGAGAGAGACAGATAGATGGAGAGATAGACAGAGATGTGAAGAGATAGAGATGGAGGGCATCCCTTTGTCATGAGCCCTGCTGCCACAGCCGCAACAATTTACATGAGAGCCAAGCCTCCTGCGAGCTGATTGGTCCAGAGAGCGCACGCACACACACACACCCACACACACCACACTCCAACCAATCAGCACATCACACAACGGGAAGCTCCTACTGGGCGAGAGAGAGAGAGAGAGGGATTGTGTGACAGAGTGGTGTGTGTGTGTGTGAGAGAGAGCGTAGATGGAGGAATAAGTGGTGGAGTAGCAGTCATTTGTTGTCAGGTAGTGCCCCCTGGTGGCACTGTAGTGATGTAACCACACACACACACACACACATGGATATTTATTGTGTCTGGTCTCTGATCAGGGTTGTGGGTTTGAATCCCACTTCTACCACGCTCTTCCCATGATCCCAGACCCACCAATGATTCACTCAATGTTGGTGATGAATCAGACCAGCCGGTGACTTTCTGAGGTGGTGACATTTGAACGCCTCGTCATATTCAGTCTTTCAAAGTTCAAAGTCCCTGCTGGCCACCGTACGCCCTCTGACCGTCAGCCAATCAAATCAAAGCTAAACAATGATTCTGTATCAAGAAGACCTTTTGTGAGTGAGCAAGTTTTAAAGCCACAAAGAAACGTCATTGTGAGAGAATCTGAGAGATTTCCTGTTGAAACAGGATGTTGGGGGCGGGACATAACGCGGGGCAGGATCATTCAAAAGTGTATACCAATGGGAAATCAGTTAGGGAGAGAAAGGCAGTTTTATTTTGCGGAGAGAAAATCTGATATTATTGGTTGAAATGTTTTTTGTACAATATGAAGTAACCACTGAAAATACACAGTTTTCCAGAAAGTAAAAGTATTGGAACTTTGGTATCAAAATACAAGAAAATTAGAATTTTTTTTAAATAGGTGTATATTATAATAGGAGAAATTGTAGGATAAAGAAGGATAACATATTTCTATTACTTATTAATAATAAAAGATGTGATGTGATGTGTCATGTGGTAGGTCCGCGCTACTCAACACGCGGCCCGCGGGCAGCATGCGGCCCGAGGTTAATATTATTGCGGCCCTTGGTTGAATTTTTATTGTCATAGCAACTGCCAATAAAAATATAATATTCTCATTTCAATGAACACAAACCATTTCTAAACTAAATTCTTAATGACCACAAGATGGCGATCGTGCATACTGTGCTTATTTAGCAATCGTGGGATCAACAAAGAAGATAAAACAACATATGATCAGCGATAAAAACACTCAGCGCTGGCACTGCCATTGATTTCCTATTTGGCAAGCGTCGCTGCGCCCTCGGCGTTGTGCACCTGGCCAGACGCTGGGAGAGTCCCTGGCGCTGCGCTCAAAGTTCAACTATAATCAACTTTGACATTCGTGACGCTGATCTCTGCGACGCGAAACCAATCACAGCACAGTTTGATATCATAACCACAAAATAAAAAAACAAACAATGGAGCAGAAACTTGTTTTATGTGTGTCGGAGCATCCCGAGTTATACAACATGACGCTTAAATCAAACCACGATCTGACTAAAAAGTCTGGCATGGAATGATGTCGGTTTACAGACGGGACTACCAGGCTGGTTGACAGCTTAGTACAGGTTCGTATATGCAGCCAGTCTATATTCACTTCTATGGCTGTGCTAGTATGATCATTGGCGGTGTGGTTAGCTACGGCTGATGCGGGCTGTAGTCCGAAATTGAACTCCACTCTATTCTTTCCTGAATGCTGTCATTTTAAAAACTCGACAGTGTGAAAGTAATGAATGTAATGTAATTCTCCTGGGCTGATCACGTGAAGGGGTCGCGCTCAACCTGGTGTTGACGCCGACGCTTTGCATGGATCATGTGAAAGCCCCAACTGTGCAGGAAGTCTAGCCTAGCCTACTCTCAAGTCATGGCAAAACCGGCAAAACGTAACATTTCTGATGAACACAGGGTATTTCAAAAAACACGGGAGGAAGAATTCGCTTTTGCTGAGGTAAATAACAAACCAATGTGCCTTCTTTGCCAGAGAACAATAGCAGAACCAAAACGGGCAAACGTTCACGTCACCATGATATCTATCACAGGTGACTTGGAATTACATATCCATCTGGGGTAATTTGATATACTCAGACCTGATTTCAATTTAATATGCCTATATTTATTTTATTAAACATTCTTGTGATTTATTGCAACAGCAATCTAACACTTTTACATTTAATGAATAAAGCCTTATTGTCATTTAATCATTTGATATCCATGTGGCTTGAAATAACACTACAAAATAGTTTTATATGACCAAAAAATGTGCGTTGCGGCCCTTTGACACAGCTGTATCTTGCTGTGTGGCCCTTGAGCTATGTAAAGTTGAGTAGCCCTGTGGTAGGTGATGTTCACATTCATTCTTCAAGTTGGACGTCTGCAGAGTCTGGATGTCTCAAATTATTATTATTAATATTATTATCATGATTATTATTATCATGATTATAATAATTATTATTGTTAATATTAGCATTATTATTAATAATAATATTAATAATAATAATAATAATATCATGATTATCATTATTACTATTATTATTATTATATTATTATCACACCTGGAGACCAGAAAAGGAGAAATAAAAAATAAAGAATGAATTCAAAAAAAGAGAAAAAAAGGCAACTCTTGACCTTTGACCTTGCCTGCCAGTCCACCTGATCTATAGAGGCGCCGTGTTTACCTGCTGTTTGGAAAGACACTTTGATGTACAAAGGTACAGCACGTTCCTGGTGTGTGTGTGTGTGTGTGTGTGTGTGTGTGTGTGTGTGTGTGGGGGGGGGGCATATTTGGTCATGTTCTATAGATGAGTCTGTCTTGTCTCAGCAGGACAGAAATCAATCGTGAACTGTGGCCCAAGTACACACACACACACACACACACACACACACACACAGCGCTGGAGTCGGTACATACGGCTCACATCACAGTAGTAATTGGTCCTCCCAGTTGACAGCAGGGTTCATCTGGGTAATATTGACATAACACAATGACAAGACTCTCTGGACACACACACACACACACACACACACACACAGAGTCATGAAACTCACACAACACATAAGTGACCATGTATACTTTCAGTTCTTATTATCATCATCATATTTTCACTGATGAGGACAGAAAGAAACTGAATCAATGAACCGACAGAATATAGGAGGTCGTCGGGAACCCTTTTCTGATCTGGGAGCAGTCATGACTCATATTTTAGTATTTTGTCCATCTTGTCTCCAGGTCTGCATTGGGCAGATGTACGAGCCCCAGAAGAGCGTCTTGGAAAAGAAGACGCCCTGCTGACGGACGACAACATGGGAAGAGGGATGAAAGAGAAGAGAGAGGGAGGATGGTGAACGACAGAGACGGGGATGGAGGGATGGAGGGATGGGAGGACTGTTTCAGCCAACAGACATGATGTGACATCAGAGGCTAGAGGGCATCGCCACCAACCCACTTCCTGTTTGACCCGGAAGCTGTGTATTGCCAAACCTGTCACTGGGCGGAGGGTGAAATGTATTGTGGGAGATTCAGGAGAGTTACTTTTTTTTTTTTTTTTTGGTTTATGATCTTAAATTCTGACTTATTTATGATCTGCACTGGGCAGGTTTGACTGATCAGCTGAACACCAATCAGATCGCTGATGTGAAATGACGCATCGACCTGACCAGCAACACGTCATACACAGCAGATTGTTGTCATGGCTGCAGGGCGTCGGCCTGTCCACACCTAGTTATTACATGTTGAGAAACGTTCGGTCCAATATAATCAATAGTTTCTAATCACACAGCATGTGGAGTTCATATGTCGCTGTCGATTGAAAACTGATCGAACACAATAAAACTCTTAAAACGCTCAAAATGAAATGAAGTCTCTGAAGGGAATAAAAAGATTCTCCTACTGTCAAACGGCACATGAGCCTCAATTTGAGATGTCGGCCTATCATGAAGCTGAAGTTGGTGTCTATCGGCTGATTGATCGGTGGCTGATTGATAATATTTGCTGTGTCACATGATTGGCCCGTTCTATTATACGCCTGAAAATGAGCGATGGGGAAGGAGGGAGGACCTGACAGATACAGGCCGCTCACCGGTGGCTGTGAGGGACATAAAACCTTTTGGGAGATTGACAACTAAACTAAAGATCCTTGTTATTAAATGATAAATCTTGGATTGATCTCTGAACGTTTTCTCCCTGCCGCTGAGAGGATAGCACGACAGTCGTTCTTTCTGTTGTCACTCTTTCAACACGGCGAGATGAGATGAGATACGGTGAAGTAAGATAAGATGAACTTTATTGACCCCCGAGGGGAAACTGGGTCGTTCCAGAGCTGCAGGCTGGAGAGGAAGGAGGGATGAAAGTTGAATTAAAGCTGATGTGTAAAAACACAGCAGAGCGTCCATCGCCACTAACAGACCGTAGATTCACCCCATTGGTCCAAACTAAATACTGGTGCCGGATTGGTCACTGGAGGGAAATCTTCTCCGCACAGGAAGTGACCGATCCAGGACTCACCAGCGTTAGATCTTCTCTTTGGTCACAGGTAAACATGAGTGGATTTCTGGGTATTGAAGTCCTTAAATTTCAAACCCCTTCTGCTGCCGTTTGCGGTCGAAAAAAAACATAGAGGTGAATAAAACGTCTGCAGCTCACACATTTGCAGATGGCACCAATACTTCAGAGTCCTTTGCAATCAACACATCCAGAAGGGGCATCCCTGACTTCCCCGTATGACCAGACGAGTCCCTCTCACTCCAGACGTCTGGTGGTCTTCTGCCGCTGGTTTGTACAGGAAGAGGGTTGGAAGAGAGTTCAATTCGAAACGTCTGTATCTTGTCAAAGTGTTAAACTACCCTGCGGTCTCAGAGTCCAGCGGTGAAGTCATGTAACGTCATCTGAGGTCGTCCACGCCGTTTGCCGGTTCCTCCGGTGTGAATAATCTTAAACGTCGGGTAGCATCTCCCACCTCGCTATGATCTTTATCTCTATTCCTTGTTTCTTTAGCGTTTAATTTACTCGCTTTATCTTGTAGAGCGCTGGGTGTTCAAACTACGGGTCGGGGCCACGAAGGGGTCACGGGGGATGCTTCTGGCGGGTCCCCACGTGAGCAGGGCACTAGTGTGTTCATCGGTCCGGGTCCAAGGACGAGGTCATGTTGACTGAGTTGAGGAACCTGTAATCAGGATGGACAGATGTATGTCGTTTTGAGGACAGAGGCCGGCTTCAGGTCACTCTGTCTTGTTGCTTGCCTTTTGCTGTCGCACAAAAACCTCGTAACTTGTGGAAGTTTGAGTTGTGTTTTTAGACGGCTCGTAGGTTTAAAGGTTCATCGGGACCCACCAGACAAATTCTGATTTTCACAATTATTGAAAAGTTTGTTTTGGAAATATGAGAGATTTCATCCTACAGCAGTGGTGTGTGTGTGTGTGTGTGTGTGTGAGGGAGATCAAGTAAGATTCTATGTAACCAATTCAATGTGAATTCATTTTGTTCAAATGTCAGATATTGAAAAGGCGTGAATGAATCGGTCTGTTGTCCTGAGAGATTAAAACGTTAACCCAAGAGATTTTCGTTCAGTTGTTTTATTTCGTCTCCATCTTTATCCTCAGTTAAGTTACATTTTGAATTGAACTGGTTTGATCCGAGCTAATATTTGGGATGTTCTTCTTCTGGCTAGTAAACACTTCCTGATTATTTCCGGGTTTCCATGGAGTCACGACCCGCTGGTGAAGGCACCGATGTGTTTTTGTGTCAAGGCCATGGAAGTCACTCAGCACATGAACAATTATCTAAACTGAAAAACACCAACGCTGCAGTTGCGTGGTTTTACCCAGCGTCAGCGATATGTGAGCTCTCTCCTGCCTCCACCACACTCAGGAGTCAAAACCACAAATGATTTCTCATCTTTAAAAGCAGCGACGGTGTTAAAATGACTCGGAGCTTCACGGGTGACCGGCAGTGAGGAGAAGGTGTTTTACCGTTTGCGTTTTTTCCATTTTATCTCAGTTGTTTTGTGGTGCGATTGGATGACCTGGTGTTACTGCATCAGATCTGGTGTGTATCACTTTGTTCTCATACCAGGTTTTTATGTATATTTATGGACCAGGAGGCGGAGCTCACGTGACTGAAACAGGAAGTAGTCTGACATTGAAACAGCAAAACTAAGGGTGTGGAGGTCGGGGGGGGGGGCGGGGGGCGGAGACATTTACCTTCAACTCTGGGAGGGAAGTTTCCTTTATCACCAAAACCTCACCAAAGTTGTTTCAGTTGCCTAACAAAGTGTTGCCATTGAATTTGGTGCAACGTTTAGTCAGATATGTGCGACCGTGTTGAGAGGAGGTGTTGAGGGTCATGAGGCTCCATGTTGCCTGATGAGGAGGTGGTCCAGACTTTACACTGCATCATTGAACCGTTCATCCATCAGACCACAGCAGGCTAATCGACTCCCCGCTAGCTTCCCTAAACTCTGAAGGTACTATGAGCTGCTTGTTCTCTTAGTGTGAACGTCTTCAGAACCAAAGGAGGAAAGCAACAAGTGATGATGTTCTAATAAGAACCAGAGAAGTGACACCGACTCTGGCAAAATTAAATGAAAACCTTTTAAAGAGCAGGAAGCAGTCTCAGTCCTCGGCTCCAAGGCTGGATTATGGACCAGGCAAGTTGGGCAAGTCGTAGAATTTATCTGGGCAACAAGAAGGACCGGACAACTAATGCCAACATGTTGAGACGGTTGGAGATGCTGTTGGAGGCGTAGTGCTACTTTAGCCCAGTGAGAAGGACCAGAGGTAAGAGAGGAGCTAGCTAACATGTAGCCTAGCGCTCTGCTGCTAACGGAAGAAAATATCTAGGTTAGTTAGTTAGCCTGCTGACCTTCCAACATCATGAATGAATGAAAAATAAGTCATTTAGATTTGTTTTTATATTTTGAGTTCCTTCTTTGCAGCTCAGCTCTGAAAACTTGTGGTTCTTTGGCTCCGCCCA
The DNA here is from genome assembly GCA_034670405.1 of Hoplostethus atlanticus. NCBI lineage: Eukaryota > Metazoa > Chordata > Actinopteri > Trachichthyiformes > Trachichthyidae > Hoplostethus > Hoplostethus atlanticus. Next base: position 410,847 of record JAXDDX010000221.1, read on the forward strand.
CTGAGGTTTAACTCAACCAGTGAGATTATTTCTGCCTCTGATGAAGGTTTGGAGAACTAAAACTCCAACCTGCCACGGTATACAACACTGAAGCACGACAGATTCGGGACTAACACATGGAGGGGAGCTTCTCCACCGCCATAGTTCAGGTGCATCTGTTTCCCTTTAAAGACTTTAAAGCTCTCTTTCCCTCTCTCTCTCTCTCTCTCTCTCTCTCTCTCTCTCACTGCATGTCTCTCTCCCACAAACACAGAGAGACTGTCACCCAGTGCTGAGGGTGAAGGTGACCGACCCACCAGGTACCACCGACGGCTATTAATAGACCGGTCTGTTGGTTTAAGGATGAGCGCTGACCCACTCACACACACACACACACAGAAAGAGGTGTAAAGATCACATTACTCAACCAGTGATTGCTGTTGCACCAGCTAAACACACACACACACACACACACACACACACACACACACACTCTCAGGGTGAAAACTGGATGCTTCACACAGTTTTTGCAATGTCATGCAGGTGTTTTCTACGAGGTCTGCATTCACCCAGCAAGCGAAGGCTCCGTTCACACTGCAGGCCTTCATGCTCCGTTCTGAATTTCTGCTGATATCCGTTTTTTTGGGTGACTGTTCATCTCTGATCTAGGTTGTAACTCACATCTGATACCAGTAGAGAAACAACAAAAGACATCAGTTTTTTCACTTCCAGTTCTGACCAAACGCCAATCAAGTCTCTGTCTGTCTTTCTGTCCATCACTGTGTCTCGTTGTCCTCCAAATACCAGTCTCCTGTAGGTCACGTGACTCGGGATCTGATGATGTACCACAGATCCATGTGGTCCAGATGGGAAGTGAAACAATGCGACCCCATGCAGCTTTTTTCTCTTCACACTGATTAGAAAACATCAGATCTGAGTCACAGGAGGAAACTTTCCGCTGGAATCAGAGCTGTCATGTTAATCCTGTTCAGCAACAGTAGAGACTGAATGTTCGGTGACTCTGATCTGACGACATTTTGAATCCATTCATGTTTTGAATTCAGTGTAACCTGGTGTAGGAGCGAGGAGTCTACTCAGCCTCTGGATTTACAAATTCACATTGCAACCGTTTTCCTTGACGCCGTTACCCACAGGGACCTATGGGACTCGGAGTCGGGGGGGTCTTGCTCAAGGGTTTGTCGGGGATTGAACCTGCAGCCTTTTGGAGACCGTCCCACTAACCTGCTCCACCAACTGTTTGAATGTTGAGGCTGCTTCCCTTCATCTAGACTACCACGTCTACCACCGAGGAGAAGAAAGTTTTTGAATTGTGTATAAACTAATCTTCTACAGTTATTACTCCGAAGACGTGAAAACCTAAAACTTTTCATTTCATTCAGAATGTCCGCTGTAATTGGAAATAAATAAGATGCTAATATAAGATGTCAAAACTGCAGCAAAATAAGTTTGTTCTGCAAATTGAGACTAATAATCAGATTAATGGTTTGAGGGGAAATAATCAGGATTTACTCATTTAGTCCTTTACTCATTTAAAACTATGAAATTATAAAACAGCTTCCAAGACCCCGAGGGACCTGAAACTCTCACAACATATCAGTGACAGTAGAAACTTTCATTTCAGTTGAGAAGAAACAGTTTGGTGTTTGTTTTTTTACTTGACAGCCAAATAAATTAAACCTACCAGCTCTCTCTCTCTGTCTCTCTGTCTCTCTCTCTCTCCCTCTCTCTCTCTCTCTCTCCCCCCTCCCCCTCTATCCCCCCTTCCCCCTCTCTGAATTGACAGCTCAAACATACTTTGTCAGGTTTGTCTGGACTTCGGTCGCCATGCAAAGACCACTGGATAGATGGATGGATATAGGCAGACAGACAGACAGACAGACAGCTACAGGGACCTGTCTGCTGTCACGTATTGTACAGTATGTTCATGTGAGTCATGTATGTCCTGGTCAACTGAGCGTCATGTCTGTAACAAGGGCTGGAAACGCTCTGTGGTCTTGGTTCTGTTTGACGTCAGCCTGCGTTAACACAGCCCTGACTGTTATTACACTGTTAATACAATGTTATTACACAGTTATTACACATCTATTAACAGGAACATGAACAAAGACCGAAATGCACATACACACATATCTATTATACATGCACATTTGTGTGTGTATGTACAGTCTGTGTGTATCTTCGAAGAGTTTCATGTAACTTTCATTCCAAACGTGAATATTGGTGGTGCTACTTCAAGTCAGTCAGTGTTGTGGTCCACCAGACAGTGATCTGGCTGTGTAACTAAGACTCAAAAAATGAATTAGTTTCCCTGTCAGCTGGGCAGTTCTTCTTCTTCAGCTAGCAGCGCTAAACATGTGGAAAGTGTTTCTGAGTAATAATGAAATATTGAGAAGAGAACCCATTGCTGCGAAGACACTCAACTCTGTCTTCATTCTGTCACATTTCCGCCACTGCTGAGGAAACACATGGCTCACTCATTTTGTTGGGTGCCGGCAGTTTTTTATTTATTTTTGACATGTGTACAACTAAAATGCACAGCTTTCATATAACGATGCAGGCACAGAAACAGACCTCCAGTCAGACCTGAACAACATCTTTGAAACATCCTCAAATATTCAGCTAAGAACCTGAGAGTTGGTTTGTCTACTTTACGCTGCAAGTGATGTCTTAAAAATTCACCTCAAAACTCATCTGCGGTTTCGGCGCTTCAAACGTTTTCCTCCCAAATATGTCGCCCCAACTCTTCACTGTTTTGGGGGAGGAGAGGCACAGTCGCTGTGATGAGAATAGAAGTGGGCCAGCATTGAACCGAACTGATCTGTCTGGAAGAGTTTGTGATGCCACGGCTCCCCTGGGAACCGTCAAAAGGGATTTAGCTTGGTTTAAAGTTTATAAATAAATGCAGTTTGTCCCATAAAACTCCTCACAACACAACTGATGTGGTGGCTTACGTCACTGAGAAGAAGTTGGCAATACTTATTCTCCTGGTAGAAATACGAGCCTTCTGCTTATTCAGGAGCGTACTTTTCTATTGGCTGTCGGCCATGTTGGAAGGCAGAGGGATCAACGGGAGGAAACTATACTTTTACTATCAGGACTGATGTTCTGTACGCTAAGGAGAAATAAATACTAGTCAACAAGAAGTAACAAGCTTAAGAAATGATTTCACCATGTGTTCATAGTTATTGCATTTATTTCAATATGTTTTATGTCAAATTATATTGAAACCAGAAAGCAGTAAAAGTATCTAGTCTGACTTACAAATATCATTAGATAAGTTTAACAAGTCAGAATGCAAAATAAAAAACATTGTTTTATTTTATTTTTTCATTTTTTTCATTTGCAGGCACAAGATTTATTGTAGATCCATTGATAAGAAAGTTGGCCACATTTTACTCAGCAAATATCTGCAGGATACTCAACTCAGTCAAGTTTGCTCAAGACTGATCTTTCACTCTCAGGGTTGTGACACACCTGGCAACTTTTTGAGCAACACAGCAGCTGGCAACCAGTTGTTAAGTGAACAAACAGAGTAGAATTTATCTGGGCAACAAGAAGGACCAGACAACTAATGCCAACATGTTGAGACACAGTTGGAGACGCTGTTGGGATTTGTAGTTCTACTAATGTTTCTCTGAGGCAGAAATAGTCACATTGGTTGAGTTAAACCTCAGGGGGCGGAGCCAAATAACCTATTGTATGTATTTCTGGCTAAGTAACATCAGACTGAAAGTGAAAAAGACAAGCGGTAAGAGAGGAGCTAGCTAACATTATGTAGCCTAGCACTCTGCTGCTAACTGGAGAAATACAATCAAGTCATACTAAGTTATCTAGGTTAGCTAGCTAGCCTAGCTGACGTTCCAGGTTCAGACTAGCCCTACTAGCCTATAGCTAGCTAGGTTAGCTAGTTAGCTAGCCTGCTGACCTTCCTGAATGTTAAGGTCATGGATGAATAAAAAAATAATTGGCATTCATATTTTTATTCATATTTTTATCAGAGTTCCTTCTTTGCCATTCAAGTTAGCCAGTTAGCTAACTTGCACTCTGAAAAACTGTGGCTGTTTGGCTCCGCCCACTCAGGTTTAAATCCACCAGTGACATTACTTCTGCCTCAGAGAAACATTACTAAAACATTAATCTGCACAATGTTGCCCAAAATGTTCCCCGGTGTAATGTAGTTGTTAGTCTGTCAGTCAGGAGGTCAGATACAGGACTCAGCAGGCGACCCTCAGACTGATCCACCTCAGACCGTGGAACCCATCTGAGGAGGTTTGTCATGTTATTTATCATTTAACTGAATACATGTCTGTACTGTATGTACTGTGGAATGATGACCACAGTGAGGGGAGTGAAATCCATCATCAAATTACTAAACTGACTTGTAGTGAATGAATAGTGACATTAAGGACACCACTCTAGTATCAGCTACATCCCATCCATGATCCATTGATTCTCAGATCAGAGGAGGAAGAGATGTCTCATCACAACATGCCTCATCATCACTTTGACATCCTACAACACAGGGGTTCCTATGTTAGCAGTGATATGACACCGGCTCTGACTGACTGACTGTCTGTCTGACTGACTGTGTGAGTGACTGACTGTCTGTCTGTCTGACTGACTGACTGACTGACTGTCTGTCTGACTGACTGTGTGAGTGACTGACTGTCTGACTGTCTGTCTGACTGACTGACTGACTGACTGACTGTCTGACTGACTGTGTGAGTGACTGACTGACTGACTGTCTGTCTGTCTGGTCATAGAAGCAACAGTTTGACATAGGGATACCTTCTTGTATTAGAAAACTTCTCCACAACTTTCTTTTTTTAATCTACAGTTTTTAAATCCAGTCCCAGAACAGAAGTGAGGCAGATAAACCACCGTCATCAGATCCACCACACCCAGGCTTCAGCAGTGTCATGGAAGATAGCCGGCACTGGAATCTCTATTTTAAAACCTCCTTTGGGAGTTTAGCTCATAGATTTAGTTATTTTCCAGCTTCCATCTAGGAAACATCTAGGAGCCAAGTAGAAATTCAGAAAAACATCTGTGAATGTCTTTCAGCCTCAGTAATAATTGTCCTCCAGAAACAAATACATGATCTTCCCCCAGAGTTGTTCCTGTCTTTTAGAAACCTTTAGCTGTTTGGTGTCAGAAGCCTTCAGCACAGAAAAAGACACTACAGGACAATTCAGAGGTCAAAATCAAGGAAAACATGAAATAGTTTGGATTCCTACTGTTCCTTTGGATGTCATAAGAGTTTAACATTTAGAGGAACTTAGTAGCCCAACCCAGCCACCGCTGGTTCTGGTCAACTGTTACCTCAGAGAAGCTCCACGGTAGAAAAAGACTCACCACGTCAGACTGGATTGCAAAATGATGAATTTATTCACGAGATGGACAGGAGCGGCTGCACATCAGGGCGTTTCTCTCGGGATGGAGAGCTTTTTACGCACGGATGGGGAGCTTTTACGCACGACGCACGCCTGGTTCAGGTGGCGTGGAAAGCGGCGCTCTGAAAAGGCGCAGTGCCGGGCATGCTGTGGTACCGGAGGCGGTAATTCTCCCCACCGTTGTTGTCCCAAAACTCCCCCTCGTCACTTTTCAGGTAAACGGCGAAATGAACCGCAGAGCTGGGGTCCAGAAAGGGCGGCGTGTACATGGTGAAGGAATAACGCGGCTGGTGATGATGACCCGCGGCCACGGGTAGAGCCTGCGCGTCCACGTGGGAGAGCCAGTCGTTGAAGGTGTACCTCACCCCGACTTCTCTCACGGAGCAGCCGGCAAAGACCCGGATCTGCCCCCGCACGTCAAACTGGGTGATGGTGACCTTCTCCAAGCAGACGCGGAGCAGTTTGACCCTCTCCTCCTCCGCCTCTCCGGGCTCCGGGAAGCAGGCGACCAGGCGGTCCACGGTCAGACTGGACTTGAAGTTTGCGCACAGGTCGCCCAGCAAGTCCTGCTCCTGCCGGGGGAAGCTCTGGAATCTGGACAGCACTTTGGTCGGGATCTGCGGCTCCTCCAGCGTGCTGAAGTGCTTGACGCTGGCCAGGTTCAGCCCCAGGGAGTCGGCGAACTTCACCCGCTTCCTCCCGTTGTTCTCGGAGATCTGTTTGAAGAGCGCCAACTGCCCCGGGTAGGCGGGTAAAGACTTGGCTCTCCTCCTGTCTTTCATGAATCTTTCCAGTTGAGACGAGTCCAGTTCGTCCTCCAAATCGTCGTCCTCCTCCTCCTCGTGTCCATTGTCCGTGGGCACCTCTCCATCCTCTGCCGCCGCCTGCATGGAGGTTTGCCCCAGCGTCGCTGCCTCTCCCGCGTAAAGCTGGAGGGGTGAGTCGGACATTTCTGCGGTCCTGGCTCTGCGCTGCCCCGCAGCCAAGTGCCCTGTCTGCTGTCTACCCAAGCCGGTCAGGAGTCCGCAGGGGACCCGGTGGGAGTTTTGGCGACTTGTGCGGAGCAGAGATACACGCCCCCTTCAGAGGCAGAAAACAGCGTGGTGTCACTCAGCAGTAAAGCCAAGTTAGTACACACTACAGATGTTGTCACAGCGGGCCACGTCACTGCGACGTCATAAACACCAACCTTGACATTTCTGGGTAAAGGAGAGGCCAGTCCCTTGTACCAGATGTACTGTTGGTAAGGTAGTACTTTACTTTTCAAAGTGTTTTTTAATAGTATTTTTTAATGTGTCCTACTATTGGTCACAATATCCCTAATGAAAAAACACTAATATTACTCTAGGGACTGTATAGTGACTTAATGGTATTTTTTTTTGAATCTCCTATTGTATCACTATAATAACTTATAGTGTTTCTGTAGTACTCAATAGTGATTTAATTGGCTGATGGTAAAAACAGAATAGCCCCATTATGGAGTTAATAAGAATAACAAAATGTCCCGTTATGTAACAGCAGTCCAGGCGGCTCCAACAAGTGCGTCTTTTGATGACCGGTAAGCAAACATGTCGTCATCACCACGTCATAGAGTCCCAGCACTTTGCCTCGTCAGGGATTTTTATTCCTCAACCAGCTTATTTTTGACTGGTTTTGTTCCAGGCTTCCTCCCAGTGAGATTCTCTATAGAGATCCAGCAAGGATGTCAACGGTTATCGAGTGCTGAATCCCTAAAAACCCTAAATTTCATCCATAACAAATCCAAAGCCAGACCATTCTCAGGACACTTCGACCTGTTTACCAGAATGTGAATGTCTCTGCTTGAGCAGCGTTGTGTAACTGAATCATGTCAACAAGCTGACCAGCCTGTTAGAGACGCTTCTCAACCAAGGGTTACCTCCGACCTGCTGCTGCAGCATGTTGAACTTTGACACTAAATAAAAAGAAAAAAACTAAAAAAGCTATTTTTCTTGATAAATTAATGATTAATTCTAATTCCTTGTGTGTAACCTTACATGAACAATAAAACTCTGATTCTAGATGCTCCAAATATTCAGCATTCTGCAATAAAAGGATATTTTATCATTTCAGACACATGGAATAAGTTTCCAATTCCACAAATGACCTTGTTACCCCCCACCCCCCAACCCTCCCATGGCCAGCGTCAACGGGTGGATGCAACAAGTTCAGGCATGTTGTCTGGGGTTTGCTGAACGGCATTCTGGGAAACGTAGGAAATCACTAACTGAAGTGGAAGTAGTTGAGGCAGGTTGAGGGAAAGTGGATCCTTGGGGGTCCTGCCTGCAAAGGACTGACTCACTATGTAGAAGTGTGACAATCCCCCATAAAAACCTCCAGGTGGATCAACAGGCCACTGGGAAGTGATCAACCAATACTGGCACAGATCCGATCTTTTCATAGCCGTCTGAATCATGAAAAACAGAGCACAGACTGGGGTTGTTTAAAGAGACAAGAGAGTGAAGAGTAGGTAACAGTATATTGTTATATTGTTATATCGAGTTGAGCAAGTCAGTAGCTCTGTCACGGTTAGGGGTTCAATTCCCCCCATACCACCCAAGATAAAAAGGTATGAACTCAAGTGTCACCCAACAGCGTTCATATACAGTATCTGTTGGTGGTTAAGAATAGTCACCACTAGATGGCAGCATTGATGTACTTTCTGGGCGTCTTCGTGCTTCTAGACGAGCCCTCTGGTTGCCCTCTAATGTGATAGAGGCCAATAGATAGAGATAGAGGCCAATAGTTTTAGGGGGCTTAAGAGAAGGCCAACAAGCTGTCAATCAAAGTGGGTAAATATAGTTTTGTCTAGTATTTCCTTGTGTGATGTAGAAAGTCTAACAACACTGGTTTGTGCAGAAAGTGGGTCTAGTTTGTCTTTCTAGTGTCTTCCTTGGCATTTACTGACAGGCTGACTTATATTTTCTATTATCATTTGTCTATTTTTATTCTGCATCCATCCAGTTTCCACCGGGGGGGCTGATGAAGTATCTCTGTGTGCTGGTGTGTTTGTTGAGCTGCAGTGATCTGCTGCCGAGAGCAGATGAATTTCTTCTTCCTTTCTACCTTTTTCCAGGTGATGCATTGTGGGTTAACGGTGACGTAGAGAGTTTAACCAACCCACAGGGTCTGATGTAACTGTGCTATTAAACTAAGGGGGGTGCGTCTGTAGAAACCTCCAGAAGGTCAACAGGAAGTCCAACCCATAGCAGGTGACAGAAATAAAACGACTGTACATTTTCCTGTTAATCATTTTTATTGTGAAAACGAAAAAACATACAATTACCACGAGTGACTGGAGAAATATTTACATCCGATGTGTTTTACTGTCATCACCACAAGATGTCACACATTTATCAAAGTGGTATTTTGTGTTGCAGACCGGTCAGACATGTAAAAGGCTCAGAGGAGGAACCGGAACTGTCTATTTTATATCCATCACAGAGACATGAAGGCCCTGAGGTTCATTCATCATCTGTAGTCTGGAGGATCCAGTTACCACAGACTTTGTTCAGACTTTTTTCATGCGGTCTGAAACTCCTCTCCCTTCAAACCGTAACTCTATTTCCAACCTGAACCATATTTTCCATCATACCGATCGATTCTGACCAAAACCTCATCAGCTGCTCCACTTCAGACCTCCTTACATCTACTTACTGGCTCTTTGAAACGGGTCGGTATGACGGTATGATGGAACAACAGGGTCCGGGTGGAAGGCGTCTGGAGTCATGCATGAAGTTGCAGCGCTACATCAATCCTTGATGTCTAACTGGTGGTAGGACCTAAAGCAAAGCCTGTAAAGACGTTTGGGACTGTGATGTCAGGACTCCAGGTAGACCCAGTATCAGGCCTTTCATTAAATATGGGATATGATGGTTCCTCCTGACCACGGGGAGAAAAACTGTTTGGACTTTTATTTTCTTTACACATTTTATTCATTAATGTTATGGTACAGTGATGTCTCAGTAATGTCTCCCAGAGAGGGGGGGGGGTTAAAGAACTGCTGACACTAAGAGTCTCATCACTCTGGTTTCAGTGGAGAGTTTTAGTGTCCATGAGGCTTTTCACCCTGAGGAGAAGAAAACTCTGTGACAGTCTAAGAGTCTCCAGCCACACATGTTCAGTATGGTTGGTGTGATTCTGCACACTGAGAAGGGAAGCGAGGCACGAGGTCGTTTTACATCAGAGATACAAGACAAGAGATCATACCAAGTGATCCACTGGATTAAACACAACAGATATATTAATGATAATAACAAAGTAAATGACTCCATTAACATGAGGCTGTGTGATTGGTTGGTAGTAGTAGTAGTACTGCCGCATGAGTAGTGCAGAGTAGAGTTAGCGACCCTAGAATGGACACGCTGGGAGAACACAAACCATCCAACCGGGCCATTGGCCGGTGCAGCTATCAATCAGAAGCTGAGGAATTTGATTGGTCCCACAGGTGACGGAGGTGGTGCCTTCCGATGACATCATGGCAACGTGTCCGATGTTGGCCATGTCACTGGTCCTCCCCGATGTACATGCTGGTACATCAGCGTGATGATGGCTGCCACCAGGGCGGGGATCAACCAGTTAGACCACCAGCTAGAGGCGAGGAGAGACAACTAGTTAGATACACTAACTAACTATTAACCGCTTAGACCACCAGCTCAAGGCGAGGAGACAACTAGTTAGGTAATAATCCGAGGAGGAGACAACTAGTTAGATACACTAACTAACTATTAACCGCTTAGACCACCAGCTCAAGGCGAGGAGACAACTAGTTAGATACACTAACTAACTATTAACCGCTTAGACCACCAGCTCAAGGCGAGGAGAGACAACTAGTTAAATACACTAACTAACTATTAACTGGTTAGATCACCAGCTAGAGACGAGGAGAGACAACTAGTTAGATACACTAACTAACTATTAACCGGTTAGATCACAAGCTAGAGGCGAGGAGAGACAACTAGTTAGATACACTAACTATTAACCGCTTAGACCACCAGCTCAAGGCGAGGAGAGACAACTAGTTAAATACACTAACTAACTATTAACCGCTTAGACCAGCAGCTCAAGGCGAGGAGAGACAACTAGTTAAATACACTAACTAACTATTAACCGGTTAGATCACCAGCTAGAGGCGAGGAGAGACAACTAGTTAGATACACTAACTATTAACCGCTTAGACCACCAGCTCAAGGCGAGGAGAGACAACTAGTTAAATACACTAAGTAACTATTAACCGGTTAGATCACCAGCTAGAGGCGAGGAGAGACAACTAGTTAGATACACTAACTAACTATTAACCGCTTAGACCACCAGCTCAAGGCGAGGAGAGACAACTAGTTAAATACACTAACTAACTATTAACTGCTTAGACCACCAGCTCAAGGCGAGGAGAGACAACTAGTTAGATACACTAACTAACTTTTAACCGCTTAGACCACCAGCTCAAGGCGAGGAGATACAACTAGTTAAATACACTAACTAACTATTAACCGGTTAGATCACCAGCTAGAGGCGAGGAAAGACAACTAGTTAGATACACTAACTAACTATTAACCGCTTAGACCACCAGCTCAAGGCGAGGAGAGACAACTAGTTAAATACACTAACTAACTATTAACCGGTTAGATCACCAGCTAGAGACGAGGAGAGACAACTAGTTAGATACACTAACTAACTATTAACCGGTTAGATCACCAGCTAGAGGCGAGGAGAGACAACTAGTTAGATACACTAACTAACTATTAACCGGTTAGATCACCAGCTAGAGACGAGGAGAGACAACTAGTTAGATACACTAACTAACTATTAACCGGTTAGATCACCAGCTAGAGGCGAGGAGACAACTAGTTAGATACACTAACTATTAACCGCTTAGACCACCAGCTCAAGGCGAGGAGAGACAACTAGTTAGATACACTAACTAACTATTAACCGCTTAGACCACCAGCTAGAGGCGAGGAGAGAATGAAGGAATGAATCCAACAATGTTGTTGTTGTTATCATCATCATCATCATCATCATCATCATCATCATCATCATCATTATTATTATTATTACTGACCATGGAGGGTGTTTGGTTACAAATTAAAGCCATTGTTCAAGCGCTGACCCGCCGGGCGTCAGTTGATCAGAAAACAAGATCTTTAATTTGCGGCCGGGAATCAAACCAGCGACACTCTTGGATCAAACCAGAGGGGTGTTCCACGAAGCGAGCGTACCACTTATCCAGGCTTATTTCACTTAGTCTGGCTCATTTTCAGGTTTATTCGGTTCCACAAAGCAAGCTCAGCATAGTTCAAGCTAAGTTGCTGTGGCAACTTATGCTTCCTTATGCTTCCTGCTTCGGGGCAGGCTAGATATCAGGCTGAACCACAGTTGAAGCTTAATCGGTACTCCCGTAACACTGATCCGACTGAAACCAATGATTTTCAAACAAGGTTCCACCATCCTAATGTTCAACACTATTACCCTAGACCCTACACTATCAGACATAAAATGTAACGTTAATAGAAAATAAAAAATATAAAATGATGTACGCTGTATCGGGGATACAGTCACGGTTCAGAGCGTTGCTAGGCAACCCCATTTAACCATGAGTGTCCAGCGAGACCTCAAGTGCCGTATTGCTTTTAGAAAACGGTTACAACTTATAGAAATTATTTGATGACACAATATTATTTTATTTTCTAAATTATTTTTATTTAAGAAATTCAGTGAAATAATAAAGTACCTTGAATATATGTGAAGATGTTTCCACGGTTGCTAGGAGACGCATTCACTGTTTCTGTATGGGATTTACAGTCACTGTAGAACACACTTTCAACCGATCAATTTCCAGGATGGAAACAACCGATTTCATAAAAATATAATAGAAGTAAGAACCAGCCTGAACAGCTCAGTCAGTAGAGCATGAGACTCTCAGTCTTAAGGTTGTGAGTTCGATCCCCATATAGGGTCCAGTACAGTACGATGATTGTAATGTAGTAAGATTAAACCTTACGTACAGCCTTTACTACATCGTTTATGGCAATAGATAGTACATTTACAGTCTTGAGGTTTCATATATGGCATGGTTTCATTTACAATATTTTTAGCTTTTCAGTTCTTTAATATTGTTGGAACACGATATTTAATAAGGTCTATACAATTTGTTCGTTTTTAATTCAACAATTACTGACGCATTCAATCGAGCAGCAATTCGTTGCCAATCTTTCTCTCTCCCTTTATTTATGGCAATCGTATTTCCCTTTTCATTGTAATATGGCTGAATTCTCCATAGACCTCCACTAAAAGTCGCTGTTCAGTGGCCTGTGAACATTGCGGCTCTGTCTTTACCGTCATTTTTCGCCATGATGAATTGATCAGATCCATGATCGACCTCTCGGGCTGCTTAAATAAACTGTATAAATGTGCACGCGCAATTATCTGGATTGCTTGAGCCTGGCTCGGTTTAGCCCGATCACGGTAGCTTGACTTGGGCTTTGTGGAACCGCTTTAGCCCTGATTGATTTGTTAGGTTAATTCAAACCAGGCTTGCGAGGTTAATCGCCGCTTTTCTAAGCCTGCTTTGTGGAACAGCCCCCTGCTTTCAGTTTATCCAACATGGAAGCACATTTAAGAGGAAGAGACCACGTGTTGAGGTGAGGGTGTTCGTACCTCGTCTGATAGTTAATGGGCGTCACCAGGGGTTCCTGCAAGAGAGGAGAGTCAGACAGTCAGACAGACAGACAGGCAGGCAGACAGACAGACAGACAGACAGACAGACAGACAGACAGACAGACAGGCAGGCAGGCAGGCAGACAGACAGTTAGTGAACGTTGACAGGAACACGACATGGCTGAGAGAAGATCAGTAGAGGGACAGAAAACAGAGACTGGGATGAACGGCCAGACTTCTGCCTGATTTCTGAGCAGCAGGCAGACAGACAGACAGGCAGACAGACAGGCAGGCAGACAGAAACACAACGTGGCCAGAAGCTGCTGGTTTAATGAAACGTTTCACTCACCACCGGCCTGGCAAACTTGTCTCTGTCGTCCTGCAGGAGGAGACAGACAGGTCACGTTACATGAAACAGAGGAGAAGAAGAAGAAGAAGAAGAAGAAGAAGAAGAAGAAGAAGAAGAAGAAGAAGAAGAAGAAGAAGAAGAAGAAGAAGAAGAAGAAGAAGAAGAAGAAGAAGAAGAATCATCATCCGTAGGGGTGTGACGTGACGATATGAACCGTGGAGGTGGAAGACGGTTATTGATATTAACTAAATGCTATCAATTAGCTACGCCACCAAAATGTAGACCACTGTAGACCACTCTGTGGTGGCGCAGTGCTTGCACTGCTGCCTCACAGCAAGAAGGTCCAGTGCTTGCACTGCTGCCTCACAGCAAGAAGGTCCTGGGTTTGATTCCCGCCTGGGGTGCTGTTGACTCTGGGGTGCCCAGGTGGGTTATCTCCCGGGCCTTTCTGTGTGGAGTTTGCATGTTCTCCCCGTGCTCACATGGGTCTCCTCCTGTAAAGAACCCATCTAAAAACATGCAACATCCTGTCCTGTCCCTGACCAAGATGAGGACGTACACCTGGACCTGGTCCCCGGGCGCTGGTGTTGGAGGCTGCCCACTGCTCTCTGGCTGTCCCTGGAGGAAGGTCGGCGGGGATGGGAAAAAGCAGAGACCTCATTCAACTCGGACACCCTACCCTGCGTGTGTGTGTGTTGTGTTCGGCGGCCACTTCCCCCCTTGCATGTGTTGTGTGTGTTGGTGCGTGTGTGCACCCCGAGTTGCAAATAAAGTAATCTTCTTCTTCTTCTTCTTCACTCTTAGTTTTCATTTCCATCCTTTAACCACCAGGGGTCAGTCATCCTGACCTGCAAACTCAACAACCTGGTTCAGATAGTCAACTGGTTCACATTACTAACTCAGATTGGCTGGTCTAAATACAACATAAAACATGTATACTATGGTACAGTAGGTCCAACACAACCCCAGGTACAAGTACAAGTACAAGTACAAGTACAAGTACACACACACACACACACACACACACTCTCTCTCACCGGGTGCAGTTCTCCTATGAGCATGCTGCTGGCCATCTCCCTGGCGTCGGAGGAGTGTCCGACGTCCTCGAAGCTCTCGGTGGCGTTTCCTCCCGCCTGCTCCCTCAGCACCTCCTCCCCCCCCGGGTGCTGACGAACACAGTTACAGGTTTACTGAGTTCATATGTTCAAAGCGATGCGTCAGGGATGGTGATGACGGTGTCCCGCAGGGTTCAAACCTCCTGCTGCTTCTCTCTCTTGCTCTGGTGAAAAACCACATGCCACCCCTGCACCTCTTACCTGCCTGCCCCTATCCTACCTGTGTTAGCGCCCCCTAGTGGCAACAGCAGAACTACAACAACCAAGATGACTAATGATTAGAACAATAAACCAAACAAACAGTCCAGCAAAATATCTTCACCAGGAACGAACCTCCTCAGCGCCATACGAGAATAGCAAAATATCTCTCTCTCCTCAAGTATATATAGTGTATATATTTATATATATATATGTGTGTGTGTCACTAGAAGTGTTTTGTCTGTTTTATTACAGATGTTTTTCAACTCTGTCGCCCCAGTAACGCCTCCAAACCAACCGGATCACGGCTGACTGATGTTACCCAACACTGTTTAATCTGGACGGTAACTTGACCCTTGGCTACCTCTTCATATTGTGTGTTGCACAATAAACCTGCAGCCTCAACACCGTGGCATGAGAGAAATAACTGATATCATTTCAACCAGAGGTCAAAGGTCGCTTGTTGTAGTTACATGCGAATTACATAACAGTGAAGTGGGGAAGCTTCTATTCTATTGTCTCTCATGTATTTTTATGCTCAGTACTCCTACACCTTAAAGTACACCTGTAGTACTCCTACACAGCAGCATCTCCAGGACCAGGATCCATCAGAGTCTCTGTTCTCCGTTGAACATGTGGTGTGAATGTCCAGGTCTGATTTCTGCTCCAACTATCTCTTAGGACCGAAACTATCAGGACATTTCTGACCTGAAGTGGATCAACAAGCAGCCAAGCTGTGGAGTCAGGCTAGGGGAGTCAGGCTAGGGGAGCCAGGCTAGGGGAGTCAGGCTAGGGGAGTCAGGCTAGGGGAGCCAGGCTAGGGGAGTCAGGCTAGGGGAGCCAGGCTAGGGGAGTCAGGCTAGGGGAGTCAGGCTAGGGGAGCCAGGCTAGGGGAGTCAGGCTAGGGGAGCCAGGCTAGGGGAGTCAGGCTAGGGGAGCCAGGCTAGGGGAGTCAGGCTAGGGGAGCCAGGCTAGGGGAGCCAGGCTAGGGGAGCCAGGCTAGGGGAGTCAGGCTAGGGGAGCCAGGCTAGGGGAGTCAGGCTAGGGGAGCCAGGCTAGGGGAGCCAGGCTAGGGGAGCCAGGCTAGGGGAGCCAGGCTGTGGAGTCAGGCTAGGGGAGTCAGGCTAGGGGAGCCAGGCTAGGGGAGCCAGGCTAGGGGAGCCAGGCTAGGGGAGTCAGGCTAGGGGAGTCAGGCTAGGGGAGCCAGGCTAGGGGAGCCAGGCTAGGGGATCCAGGCTAGGGGAGCCAGGCTAGGGGAGCCAGGCTAGGGGAGTCAGGCTAGGGGAGTCAGGCTAGGGGAGCCAGGCTAGGGGAGCCAGGCTAGGGGAGCCAGGCTAGGGGAGTCAGGCTGTGGATCCAGGCTAGGGGATCCAGGCTAGGGGAGCCAGGCTAGGGGATCCAGGCTAGGGGAGCTGGCTTCAGACTGGGACATTTTACCACCGTCAATAATATACCAGCAACTCTGGCAGGTAACCAATCATTATGTGTCCTATTCTTTTTTAAATAAATAGTTCAGTTGATAAAATAGTGGAGGTTGCTGGTCAGTTTGTTTTGCACCACCCACCCAAGTTAATTTCTTGCTCTGGTTCGTTTGTTTATCATGAACCCTTGAAGCAGAAAAAAACATCCTACAATTTAGTTTCGTTGCTCACCTCCTCCAGAAACTTGGTGACATCGTAGACTTTGTTGTTGATTACAATCCACGTTGACTTGAACGTGTTCTGCCCCTCGATTTCTGACAGTCTGTAGTATTCGACAGCATCTTGGCCGTTTTCCCCCGGTTCACCCATTTGTCTCTGTAATAATCCGAATCAGAAATATGTAGAGCCGGTAAAAGCCACTACGTGCTGCTAGGCGCTCGGGTTGGTTTCAAGATCCCACGGAATATCTCGGTATGGTCACTTTTTCACGTACGCAGCGACATTTGCCCCAGTTTCTATCAAACCAGCGTCCCAAGTTTCATCCTATACAGAGTTCAGCACGGTCAAGCTAGCCGGCATACAATACAGGACTTCCGGATATCACTTTCAAAATACAATGCAAAATATTACATTACAATAATTTTAGTACTTATTCAACAACGGGTTTCACTCCATAATTAATTTGATGATACCAAAGCGTATTTTGATTCAGTTTATGTTGTTCTCTACACCCCTTTTACCTTTTTTCTTGAAATGGAAAAGGGTTGTTTTAATTCTGAAGGAAACCCCCTCTATTTCCGGTATTTTACTGGTTATCTCTGGTCATCTTGACGAAGCTTCCGAGTTCCTGGCACGGTTGGAAAGATCCCCCCCTCTCCGTCGCCTTTTCAGCACTGCTATTGGTTGTATTGTTATTTACCTGTTGTTTTCGGACTCTCTCATTGGCGTTTCTCGCTGTCAATCATCCGTGGGTTAGGCGAAGACTAGGCTAAAGTTCACTGGCTTTCAAGGAAACATTTGGAGGTCACATTATATTCTTAAAATATAGTTGGCCTGAAAAATGGTGAAATTGTTTGGTACATTTTGGTATTTACCAGCCACTGTAGAGAAAAAAAAAGTTTCCTGCCGATGGCCTGGACGGAGACGTATGGCGGGAAGGGCCGTCAAGACTCCAACCCGAAGATTGTCTATTGAGATGACGAATCACTCAAACGTGAAAAAAACAACAACAAAAAACGGGCCCGGGCTTAACCCTCACACATGTGCTCTCCTAATGTAGTTTTGCCTCACACAGAGACGGCCTAATGCTCTGCGTTTCATTCAAAGTCGTAAGTGTGAAATTCCCAGTTAGCGGGCCAGAATTCTTCCAGTGATCCAGGTCGGAAAAACCAGGGAAGAAACATGGACATCCACAACGGTTAAATTGGCCAACATAAAAACCTGTTCCCCATGCAAGTTTGCATTTCAAATTTATTTGATAGACTATTTCCCCCACTGGTGTTTTGATGGATTTAAGGTCTTGCAATGCTGGAAATTGAACAGAAGTGTATTTTGAACATTATAATCAGGTTCAAAGTAATGTTGTGTAGCATTTACAGTGTGTGCCGCCATGTTGAAAAACTGAGAAATCTTGAGAAATCTTTCCTTCTTGGAATTCTGACTTGAAGGGCTGTTCCATTGCAATTTTCCTTGTAGGAAGTCAGATTTTTCCAAATTTCCGACATCTCTGGATGCATCACAGCCATGCAGGTGGTTGTTACTGTAGTGACCAAGCTGGTACAAACCTGAAAAATGTTGTTTTTCTCAAAAACGACTCATCACACAAAGATTAATTGGCTGTGGATGTTAACAATACTTTTGATTTGTGCGTAATTTGGTCTGATTAAACCTTATGTGTTTTTATTATCGATATCAAACCGTGCTTCGACTTTTGTTATATGTGGAAACAGTGGCAGAGTGAGACATCTCTATTTTGTCCTCCTCTCAGCGCCAACTGCAGCTGGTAGCTTTGTGACATTTCTCAACAGCTATCTAGCTAACTTTACAGTACAGCTTCAAGAATATATATATAATCTAATTTAGAAAACAAACTTACTTCTCTTGTCATCATTCCATCAACGACACAGAAGGTTTGTGTCTAAGGTTAGTGACCCAACTAGCAACTCAAGGAAAGGAAAAGAAAGATTTAGCTAGCTAACTTAGCTACCAACTGTTTGGTAGCCTTAGCTGGTTTTAATGTTGGCTAACTAACAAGTGAGCAAGTTTCATAGTTTTGGGCCACAGTGATCAAAAGAGGTGAGTGAGAAATGAAAGGTTAATCAATTAAAATACCCTTAGGGACAGTGTTTCACAGGGTTCCCACAGGCCTTCAACATCCCTGAAAATGTGTGGCTTTGAGAAAAATAAAATAAGGTGTTAAAAGTTTTTGAAAATGAAAGATGGCCTTGAAAGTACTTGATTTATTATTAAAAATAGCACCCACGTATATCAACATGCCTCAGCTCTCAGGACCTCTCCATCCTAGGATCAACACATCCTGAGGATAACCTGACTTACGAGTAACAGAAACAAGGCCTCTGATGTGTTTTGACCAATGTTGTCTTCAAAACATGCCAACTTGGGTCCCTGAATGTCACCAAACAAGACCTTGAAAGTAACTGAAGGGTCTTGAAATAAATGTGGGATAAATAAAATAATGATAATAATAAAAGTGAGTGTGGGAACTCTGGTTTCAAAATGTTTGTTTAGTGTTTCTAAGCAGGTCTGGAAAGTCTGGAAAATGTCCAGACAGAGGTAACAGTTTGTGTTTTTGAAGACTTCACTTCCCTTAGCTTCCTGTAGCGTTAGCCGAGGCGCTAGCTAGCTCACTGCTGTTGTGGAGCTGTGTGTGCTCGGGCTCCTAAGTTTGGATTCGTCACTTCCTGTGCTCGGAGAAAACGTTCTCACCAGCGTACCTACCGACTCCAAAACTTCATTGGGGTGAATGGAGCGAATCTACAGCGGCTCAATGAAGGGGGAGGGGCCAGTCTTCTCTGTCTCCGCCCCACTTTATGAACCAGACTGTAGTTTTTTAAAATGTTGCAGTGTGCATGCAGCTTTAAGTCCAAGTTGTTTCTGTCTGTCTCTGTAGGATGAGTGGAGGAGGACAGTCTTTGTTTTTCCTCAGTCTACCAGACCTGAGGAAGCTGTGCTGTATCACTCTGTCCCTCCAGGAGGAGGAAGAGGAGGCCAGGAGCAAACAGATGAAGACCTGCAGGTGATGGCGAGAGGTGGAGCTTAGGGCGCGTTCACAGTCAGCATGTTCTGATCGGTTTATCTGAACTCTGCAGCGTTTCCTCCTTTAGCTGGTTGGTTTCCTGGTGAGAACAACGACATTCACCAAATAACCGACGAGACGCCTGAAAACGTCTCAGTCCTCTAACAAGAGAACACAAGGCATTATGGGTAGAAGAGAACTGTGGTGGTTCGTTAGGAGAGAACGGAATCCAACCAGCTACAGGAAACCACCCCAAAACACAAGGCATTATGGGTAGAAGAGAACTGTGGTGGTTCGTTAGGAGAGAGAACGGGATCCAACCAGCTACAGGAAACCACCCCAAAACACAAGGCATTATGGGTAGAAGAGAACTGTGGTGGTTCGTTAGGAGAGAGAACAGAATCCAACCAGCTACAGGAAACCACCCAGAACACAAGGCATTATGGGTAGAAGGAGACTTGGAATGCCTAGCATAACAAAGTGAAGCGAGGGCAAACCGCAGTCTAGAATGATGCCGTCTCTCTATGGGGAGGGAACATCATGTTAAACTGCTTGTCGAAATTCAGCGGTTTGTTTCTTTGCTCACATGTCAACACACACACCTTGTACAACTTAAGAGGTTTTCTGAATGGTTAGGGTGCTCTTGTCACTTCAGCGTCCATCCCATCATCCGATCCTGTGTGTGTTCTTCTAGAGAGCTGGTGCTGCTGTATTCTGACGTCCTGGCCTCTCCTGCTCTGGACTCCTTCACCAAGATCACAGTGGTCATGGCTGTAAGGCACACACACACACACACACACACACACACACACACACACACACACACACACACACACAATGTGTGTTCCTCACTGTGGTTTTCCTCACTTTGAGTTTGCTTTGCCGTTGGATGAAACGTTTCTATTGCGTGTGCACGTCTGTCCAACAGTCTGTCCAACAGTCTGTCCAACAGTCTGTCCAACACGTCTGTCCAACAGTCTGTCCAACACGTCTGTCCAACACGTCTGTCCAACAGTCTGTCCAACAGTCTGTCCAACAGTCTGTCCAACACGAACGTTATTCTGTTCTTTTCTTCCAGATCCCGTTTTTCCAGAAAGGCATCATCCAGTCTCACGGACAGAGACGCAGACTGCAGGTGGGATGGACGAAGAGACAGACGGACAGACAGACAGATGGATGGATGGGTGATGTATAGTCTTCTCCAACCCAGTCTCTCTTGGCTGTGTGTGTGTGTGTGTGTGTGTGTGTGTGTAGCTGGGTTCTCCTCAGTGTGTGTTGCCAGGTATCCTCCAGTATTGTGTGTCCTACTCTCTGACCACCAGACTGGCTCCCAGCTGGAACAAGGCAGGACTCTACCTCATCTCTGGTACGTTGTACGCACACACACACACACACACACACACACACACACACACACACACACACACACACTTAGAAAGGATGTGTCATTTTTAAAACATCTGTGTGTCTAGTTAGTGAGACAACGCACATTTGTGTCACTCACAATGCTATGTTGGTGAAAATGAGTGTGTGTGTGTGTGTGTGTGTGTGTGTGTGTCAGTATTTCCAACAAATAACTTTTGATAGACAAGACTTTTTTCTTTAACTGTTTTATTTCCCCCAGCTGTTTATGCTAGTTTTTCTCTTTGTTCCTCTCGTTGTTAAGTTCCTTGGGTACTGAAAGGCTCTTAAATTAAAGAAATAATAATAATAATAATAATAATAGTAGTAATAGTAGTAATAGTAGTAATAACACACACGCCTCTGGATTCAGCATTCAGGCTAAGCAACACTAACACCGTAACCAATGCAGTGCAGCAGTTGGGTTTGTGTTTCACTGTCCGATTCACTGCAAAGTCCAACCTGAAGGTTATTCTGTAGGCGTGTGTGTGTGTGTGTGTGTGTGTGTGTGTGTGTGTGTGTGTGTGTTGCGCCACCCGGCCTAGCCTTCACCTTGGCCCCAGTCTGATACTGCAGTAACGTGTGTGTGTGATTGCAGAGGAAAGAATCCTCCCATCTGATTCTGATCCTGAATCTGTTATTTATCCTGGGAAACTTGACTGAGCACCACAGTTTCTTCTACTGGTGGCCACTGAGCACTTTCCACTTCCCTAAACGGCTCGTCGCCCAGGCGCCGCTGGTTTGAATCCCTGCAGCGGTTGGAGGAATGAGTAACTCTCTCCCCTCTCACAACTAAAACTGCAGTAGAAGGCTCAGCAAACCTTCCTTGAATAAATAAAAGTGAATG
>JAXDDX010000221.1:435000-442500 GCA_034670405.1 Hoplostethus atlanticus
GGTTTGATCCCCAACTACTGCTAGTACCTGCTGATGTCTCTTTGAGCTGACTGTGTGTGTGTGTGTGTGTGTGTGTGTGTGTGTGTGTGTGTGTTCCAGCTGGAGGACTTTGACATCCCTCCGTTAGTGTTGAGGAACTTCTGCAGTCACCCTGACGCCATCCTCCACACCTTCTCTAATGGAGGAACCATCTGGTGCCACGTCCTGCCCAGGTAGGGCGGCATCCCCTCCCCACCACACTAAACACCCGGTGTCAGGTAGGTCTTTACCGGGAGAAACCCTCTGGAGACAGGAAGTGATGCGTTTTACGTTTCAACAGAAGAAGAACTGGGTAGTTAGCATGAGCAGCGATAGCCACCGTGGCTGAACAGACAAAGAAAAGAGCGCCACCTACAGGAACTCAAACTCCATCAGCAGAAAATCCAAGGAGAAAGACGTCACAGTACTGGACACACTGTTTGATTGACAGGTGATCTCTGGGAAGAGCAGTGAGGAACACCACAGTGAAGAACACCACAGTGAAGAACACCACAGTGAGGAACACCACAGTGAAGAACACCACAGTGAAGAACATCACAGTGAAGAACACCACAGTGAAGAACACCACAGTGAGGAACACCACAGTGAAGAACACCACAGTGAAGAACACCACAGTGAGGAACATCACAGTGAAGAACACCACAGTGAGGAACACCACAGTGAGGAACATCACAGTGAAGAACACCACAGTGAGGAACACCACAGTGAAGAACACCACAGTGAAGAACACCACAGTGAGGAACACCACAGTGAAGAACACCACAGTGAAGAACACCACAGTGAAGAACATCACAGTGAAGAACACCACAGTGAGGAACACCACAGTGAAGAACATCACAGTGAAGAACATCACAGTGAAGAACACCACAGTGAGGTTGAGAGACAAAGATGGAGACGAGATGAAAACAAACATGAATCTCACAAATGACCACTTTAATTTAATTTCCAGGTCAAGTTCACATATAAATGGTCGTATATATAAATAGTATTGTATAAACACAACCTAACGGACCCTGCTGCCTTCACATCCTGGTCAACCACAGAAATCTGTCAAATCCCCCAACTAATGAACACAAAAGTTCATTTTCTTGTCTCTATAAGTTTGGAATTATGTTATTTTATTCCATAAAATTGCCACATGGCACAAAAACTCATTAAAACAGCAACAGACAATCTACATTATGAAGAGATAAATACACATAAATACTTGGCATGTTGGCATCATTAAATATGGCTGGTGAATTTGGGGATTTACCTGCCGGCCACTACAGCCAACAGAGAGAGAGATTTCTGCACCAATTGCCGGTTGTGTTATACTGGTTGACCAGCAGGGGGAGCTAGAGCCGTTCAAATAGACCAGTCTGTCAGACCTGCTGCAGGTTCAGCAGCGATCAATATCCAGCAGCCAATCCTGCTACACTAACAAACGTTTCTCTATTAATGTGTGTGTGTGTGTGTGTGTGTGTGCGTGTGTGTGTGTGTGTGTGTTTCAGCATGAAGAAAGGTCAGATTATCACTATCAGCCGTCAGCTGCCAAAAGACAGCCCCTTCAGGAGCTACACTGCCCTCCAGAATCACTGGAACTGCCTGGTATACACACACACACACACACACACACACACACACACACACACACACACACACTTAGAATCCTGGTGAAGAACGTCCTCAAATGTATTTTATGCAACAGTGACCAACTCTTTCTCCAGAGTGAACATCCAATAAGAAAACAAAACAAGGAAAAACAAGAAACCAGCAGGAAGTAACCGCTCCCTGGTTACTGCAAGAGTTGGCATAGCAACCAATACAACACGGGTAGCCGAGCATTATGGGAATAATCAGCACAGTTGGAGCGTGCCCTTGACCAATCAGATTGCTTTGCTGAAACTACCTGTTGGGTAGTTGGGGATGAGTAGTGTAACAAATGGACACTACTCTACTCTGTGTGTGTGTGTGTGTGTGTGTGTGTGTGTGTGTGTGTGTGTGTGTGTGTGTGTGTGTGTGTTGCAGTATGGCTACAGACTTCCAGAGCTAGCAGAGGAAGAGGCGGTGTACTGCAGCGTCTACTTCAAACTGGTGGGAGAGAGACTGTTCACGTATCCTTTCACAGCTGTCCAGGTGGGGGCGCTACGGGTAGCAGGGTGGGACAGGAAGTACGGAGACCCCCTCCGCACCGATGCTGACGTTTCTTTGACTAAGACTCTGAACCTTTAATTGAGTTTTAACTGAATACCTTAACTCAGGTCCAGCTACCCTCTGAGCTGCGTCAGGCTGCAGCCGGTGCAGCGCGGTCCCAGGGTCGACCTGCAGGGGGCGCTGGGCTCCTTCATGGCCGACGTCAGCGACCGACTGCAGAGCGTCTGTGGCTTCCCTGCCCGTGTGACCAGCAAACCCTGTTATCATACGGCCAGTCTGAGCAGCGCTGCAGCAGCACAGGTACACGCACATGCACATGCACACACACATGCACATGCACACACACATGCACAGATGAGGAATCAAATATTAGCATGAGTTGAATGTTGTTGGTTTATCAGCTCCATCCTGAATGAATACAACAGAGAGAGGAGCTGGAGAGAGGGATGCAGGTCTCTCTCTCTCTTCCTCTCTCTCTTTCTGTCTCTCTCTCTCTTTCTGTCTCTCCCTCTCTCTTTCTGTCTCTCCCTCTCAACCTGTCTGTCTTCCTCTCTCTTTCTGTCTCTCTCTTCCTCTGTCTTTGAACCTGTCTTTCTCTGTCTCTCTCTCCCAGCCTCTCTCAACCCGTCTTTCTTCCTCTCTTTCCCTGTCTCTCTTTTTTCTCCACCTGTCTGTCTCTCTCTTATTTTTTTACTCTTTTTTTCACTTTCTTTCTCCCTCTATTTATCTATCTCGCTGTCTTTCTTTCTTTCTCTCTCCCAATTTCTCTCGTCCTGTCTTTCTCTTTCATTGTGTCTTTCAACTGAGTCAATGCAGATGGAAGTGACGCGCACACACACACACACACACACACACACACACACACACACACACACACACACACCCCTACACACCCCTACACACCCCTGTGTCAGTATCTGGAGGTGGGAGAGGGAAAACGATTATCGTAGTTTTTCCCACCCAGTAAAATGTACCAGGACAGTTTTATGACGGAGCTGTGAAGGAAAGTTTTCTCTCATCGCCGTGAGAAATCACTTTCATGAAACGGAGCTCGGGGGAAAGTATTTCTCTGTCACAAGGTGGAAGGAGAGTATTTCTCTCTGTCTGGAGAACAGTTATGTCTCACCATGTTGAGAAGTCTTACGAAGCACTCAGCTTGACACAAGGTTAACTTTCACATTAAGATCTAGACAACACATGGAAACCTTTTGAAACGTAGAACTGGTTTTCTTCTCCAGAAGCACTTCAACAAAGTCAAACTGCAGATTAAACTATAAACATTTTAATGAAACAGGTGGAATGAAAGTGATTTTTCATCTTGATAACTGGTATGAAGCGAAGTATGCAGCATCCTGGATCACCAGCAGGAGAGGAGGATCCATCGCTCATAAGGTGAAAGTAAAATATTTATGGCCTTCAGGGCTCATTTCCATCAAACCGAGGTGGAACAAAAGTTATTTCTCATCTTCTTGAGAACTGTCAAGAAGCACTTTAGCTGAATGAACTGAAACTGATGAAACTGTAGATGGAAAGAAAAGTATTTCTGATGTTAGGTGGGCGCTGGGAGGGAAACGCTGTTTTATTTTGAAGGTCTCAACAGTATAGCTAGCTAGCATGTAGTGGTAGTCAAAGTAGAAGTCCTTCAATCTGCATTCCTCTTGGTTTTTAAACTTTCTTTTACTTACACTTAAAATTTTGACCCTCTTTTGACTTTGACCCTCTGAACACTTCTGCTCCTATTCACCACTGCAGCGGTTTCAGAGGGTTCATGATCCCCATGGGGTCCTTCTGTCTTTCTCTATGTCATTTCCAATGTCAAAATAAAGTTCTATTCTATTCTATTCTATTCTTCATCTCCAGGTGTTGAGTGGTGAAGCAGTCAACCTGACCACCATGTCTTCCGGCCGGCCGATCCTCACCCAGCTCCCAGCCGCTGCTCCCCGACCGATGAAGCCCTCCTTCGGGTCGCAGCCCCCAGCGCGGCCCCCTCTCCCCCAGCAGGCTGGAGCCCAGGGCCGTGGAGGAGGTCAGGGCAGTACGGGGGGAGCAGAGGGGGCCCAGGGTGGTGGACGTGGATGGGGGAGCAGTCAGATACAAAGCCAGAGATGTGGAGGAGAGGGAGGGCGGCCTTCGTCTACCTCCTCGCATCCTTACTCGTCTTCCTTTCCTGCCTCCTCGGGTTACCACTCAGCTACTTCCCTCTCCTCATCTTCCTCCTCCTGCATGGGCTATCTCTCAGCTCCAGCCTCCTCCTCCTCCTCCTCCTCTTCCACTTCCTTCATGGGCTACAGGTCAGCTACACCCCTTGCCATCCCTTCCTTCTCCTCCGTCTTCTCCCCCCTTCCTCCCCCCAGCGGAGCCCCAGTGATCCCTCCTCCTCCGCTGGTTCCCATCTTCCAGAGCAAGTCTCTGAGGAGCCACGTCAACGCGACCCTGCTCCGGGCCCAGAAACAGAAGGAGCAGAGGAGTGGAGGCGGGGAGGAGAGAGGGAGGGTGACGCTACCCGCCATTGGAAAGAAGAGACCTGCTCCTTCTTCTTCTTCTTTCTCCTTTTCCGGTCCGTCCTTTACCTCCTCCTCCTCCTCTTCCTCCTCTGTTCCCTCCTCTCTTTTCTCTTCCTCCAAGTGGCCCCAGGGACCTCCTCCTCCTCCTCCTCCTCCTCCTCCTCCTCCTCCTCCGCCGGCCACCATCCCTCGCCTCAACCACCACTCAACCAACGCTACTCGTCCCAAGCCCAACCACACTCCCACCCTCAGCCCTCCTCCAAGGCCTAAACCTGGCCTTACCCTCAGCCCAAGGCTCAACCTCAACGCCAACCCTCCCCCTGACTCCACCTCCAGGGGTGAAGGACGGCAACCCTCAGCCCAACCGCCTCACAACAGAGGGGTGAGTCTAGTATGTACGCTACCTGAACATATCACTGATGTAACAGGTTTAAAGGATCATGAAACTCGCCTCCGTCCTGCACCGCATCTAAAGAGTCAAGAACAACAACTGAGAGGAGCTGCTTCCTCTCCCCATTGGCAGCCATGTTTCTTTTCTCGAGGTGTTAAAATGAAGCATCCTGGGTTTGGTTTGACCTCCCTCAGGCAGGC
Source organism: Hoplostethus atlanticus (assembly GCA_034670405.1). Lineage (NCBI taxonomy): Eukaryota > Metazoa > Chordata > Actinopteri > Trachichthyiformes > Trachichthyidae > Hoplostethus > Hoplostethus atlanticus. The sequence continues at coordinate 440,271 of JAXDDX010000221.1, forward strand.
TGGACCAAGGTTTGTTTTATGTGCTTTAGTTGGTTCAGCTGCCTGGCGGATCGATCAGTTTGTTATCGTCAGGATCAAACATGCAGCTGTCCCACTGGTCAGGGAATATCTGGAATATCAAGGAATTTGGAGAGGGTCGTATTCCAGACAGGGAAAGTCAAGGAAATTAGATGAATTCTCTCGTCAAATCAGGGAATTTACACGAGCAGGATGCATTTTCCGACTTGTTTCACACATTTATTGCGTGAGATGATGGTTTTCACCTTCTAGACATTAACAAACCAGGACAGAAGAACGTTTGTAGGTTGTGGAAGCGCTGTGACTTATGGGAAGTCATGGAAAAGGTCCCTGAATGTGTGACCACACTGCCAGCCTCGTCCTCAACGTCTGTTTCTGTTTCAGGCAGGTTTGTTTGAGTCGAAGCCCAAGAGGTCCAGGTCGGCCATACAGGACGTGGATGTGGAGAAAATGGCCAGGAGCAACCAGGTCTGGAGACGCTCCTTCCTCCTTTCACCCCTTCCTTCTCAGCCTTCTGTCCCTCCTTCTGTCCCTCCTTCCTCCATTAAGTCCTTTCCTCCTTCCTTCCAAGGAGAGCTGTGGTAGGAAAAGGTAGAACAGATTGTATTTTTGTTTTAGATAGGAAGAAAAATAGAGCAAACGGAGGCGGAAGAGATGGAAAAGGGGGATGTGATTCAGTAGGAGTGATGTGATGGATAGTTAGTATACACCCACATACTGAACATCCTTCAGGAGGAAGGATGGATGAGGAGTCGGGAAGAGGAGTCGGGAAGATGAGTCGGGTAGAGGAGTCGGGTAGAGGAGTCGGGTAGAGGGGTCGGGTAGAGGGGTCAGGAAGAGGGGTCAGGAAGAGGGGTCAGGAAGAGGAGTCAGGTAGAGGAGTCAGGTAGAGGGGTCAGGAAGAGGAGTCAGGAAGATGAGTCGGGTAGAGGAGTCAGGAAGATGAGTCGGGTAGAGGAGTCAGGAAGAGGAGTCGGGTAGAGGGGTCAGGAAGAGGGGTCAGGAAGAGGAGTCAGGTAGAGGAGTCAGGAAGAAGAGTCAGGAAGAGGGGTCAGGTAGAGGAGTCAGGAAGAGGAGTCAGGAAGATGAGTCGGGTAGAGGAGTCAGGAAGAGGAGTCGGGTAGAGGGGTCGGGAAGAGGGGTCAGGTAGAGGAGTCAGGTAGAGGAGTCAGGAAGAGGAGTCAGGAAGATGAGTCGGGTAGAGGAGTCAGGAAGAGGAGTCGGGTAGAGGGGTCGGGTAGAGGGGTCAGGAAGAGGGGTCAGGAAGAGGAGTCAGGTAGAGGAGTCAGGTAGAGGAGTCAGGAAGAAGAGTCAGGAAGAGGGGTCAGGTAGAGGAGTCAGGTAGAGGGGTCAGGTAGAGGGGTCGGGAAGAGGGGTCAGGAAGAGGAGTCAGGTAGAGGGGTCAGGAAGAGGAGTCGGGTAGAGGGGTCGGGTAGAGGGGTCAGGAAGAGGGGTCAGGAAGAGGAGTCAGGTAGAGGAGTCAGGAAGAGGAGTCAGGAAGAGGGGTCAGGTAGAGGAGTCAGGTAGAGGGGTCAGGAAGAGGAGTCAGGAAGATGAGTCGGGTAGAGGAGTCAGGAAGAGGAGTCGGGTAGAGGGGTCGGGTAGAGGGGTCAGGAAGAGGGGTCAGGAAGAGGAGTCAGGTAGAGGAGTCAGGAAGAGGAGTCAGGAAGAGGGGTCAGGTAGAGGAGTCAGGTAGAGGGGTCAGGAAGAGGAGTCAGGAAGATGAGTCGGGTAGAGGAGTCAGGAAGATGAGTCGGGTAGAGGAGTCAGGAAGAGGAGTCGGGTAGAGGGGTCGGGTAGAGGGGTCAGGAAGAGGGGTCAGGAAGAGGAGTCAGGTAGAGGAGTCAGGAAGAAGAGTCAGGAAGAGGGGTCAGGTAGAGGAGTCAGGAAGAGGAGTCAGGAAGATGAGTCGGGTAGAGGAGTCAGGAAGAGGAGTCGGGTAGAGGGGTCGGGTAGAGGGGTCAGGAAGAGGGGTCAGGTAGAGGAGTCAGGTAGAGGAGTCAGGAAGAGGAGTCAGGAAGAGGAGTCAGGAAGATGAGTCGGGTAGAGGAGTCAGGAAGAGGAGTCGGGTAGAGGGGTCGGGTAGAGGGGTCAGGAAGAAGAGTCAGGAAGAGGGGTCAGGTAGAGGAGTCAGGTAGAGGGGTCAGGTAGAGGAGTCAGGAAGAAGAGTCAGGAAGAGGGGTCAGGTAGAGAGTCAGGTAGAGGGGTCAGG
>JAXDDX010000221.1:445000-512500 GCA_034670405.1 Hoplostethus atlanticus
ACCCTCAACCACACACACACACACGGTCTGACTGCAGTGTGAGCGGCGGCGCCGGGAGGCTGACAGGAACGTTTAGTCAAGGATCAGCAGACGGTTCAGAGGGAGTTTTGCTTTTCAAAGAGTCTCCTTCAGTCGCTCCTCTCTTTCTCTCTTCTTCTTCTCTTTTTTTCTGTTGAGGCGTTGAGTTGTTTTAGCTGATGGGAGTCTGGCAGCTTTCACAACACCAGAAGAAGAACGCAGCAGAACGGCTTCTTTTTTTCTTTCTTTCTCGTTAGTTTTGTCTTCCCTCTCTTAATCATTCATCCTCTCTTCTTCTCTTCCTCTTTCCTTCTCACTCTTTCTTTTCCCACTTTCCCACGCAAAGGATTGTGTGTGTGTGTGTGTGTGTGTGTGTGTGTTTGAGTTCTGAGATCCATGTAATCCATTGAGGTTCACTAGACAGCTGTTTGACACACACTGTTTCTGACTTTTTCTCACACACACAGACACACACACACACACACACACAGGCAGATGGACAGACAGGTGTGGGAGATCAGTACACAGCTGGAGGAGATAGAAGTGTGTGTGTCCATCCATACTTATATTAGTTTACATAGGATCAAAATTCTGTGTGTGTGTGTGTGAAGGTTATGCCTCCAGGGTGTCACATTCCATCAGACGAGCTAAGTCTTGCTCTCTAACTGCCAAAATAGAATGTGTGTGTGTGTGTGTGTGTGTGTGTGTGTGTGTGTGTGTGTGTGTGTGGTTTACCTTTCCTGTCTGTCTCTCCATGAAGGATTATAAAACAAACGTCTGACTCCACCGTTGCATTAAAGCCGAAGAGGATCAACATGTTGAAGTGATTTCTCCATCTTCCTTTCTCTCCTTCCTCCATCTGCCGTCTCCAGAAACTCTTTATCTTTAGCTCCGTTAGCGCTGGAAGAACAGCGCCCTCTTCCTGTTTGGTGCCGTAAAGCAATCCAGCAGATTTCCCTCCAAATCGACCCGGTGGCCACAATGTAGAATGAGAGTAGAGGCTGGTAGAGGCTGGTAGAGGCTGACAGGCTGGTAGAGGCTGGTAGAGGTTGACAGGCTGGTAGAGGCTGACAGGCTGGTAGAGGTTGACAGGCTGGTAGAGGCTGACAGGTTTTTAGAGGCTGGTAGAGGTTGACAGGCTGGTAGAGGCTGACAGGTTTTTAGAGGCTGGTAGAGGCTGGTAGAGGTTGACAGGCTGGTAGAGGCTGACAGGCTGGTAGAGGCTGACAGGTTGACAGGCTGGTAGAGGCTGATAGAGGCTGACAGGTTGACAGGCTGGTAGAGGCTGACAGGCTGGTAGATGCTGGTAGAGGTTGACAGGCTGGTAGAGGCTGACAGGCTGGTAGAGGTTGACAGGCTGGTAGAGGCTGGCAGATTTTTAGAGGCTGGTAGAGGCTGGTAGAGGTTGACAGGCTGGTAGAGGCTGATAGAGGCTGACAGGTTGACAGGCTGGTAGAGGTTGACAGGCTGGTAGAGGCTGACAGGCTGGTAGAGGCTGGTAGAGGTTGACAGGCTGGTAGAGGCTGACAGGCTGGTAGAGGCTGGTAGAGGTTGACAGGCTGGTAGAGGCTGACAGGCTGGTAGAGGCTGGTAGAGGTTGACAGGCTGGTAGAGGCTGGTAGAGGCTGACAGGCTGGTAGAGGCTGGTAGTGGTGGAGTTACACTGATGACTCCACATTAATGTGTGTGTGTGTGTGTGTGTGTGTGTGTGTGTGTGTGTGTCTGTAGAGGCTCCCAGTGTGCAGCAAAGGGGATTTCAAAATAAATCCCCCACTGGAAGAGTCATCTGATCTCTTGGACCGAACCGATCCAGTCTCAGGAAAACTGGACACATGTGTTTGAAATTTAAGAGAAACGATTTTCAGACTGAACACCAAAAACGATCAATCAATCAATCAATCAGCATTAGTTGATTGGTTAGTTACTAGTTATCTCTCTGGCACCCCAGAATAGTCGGAGGACTTTCCTAATGTTTTGTCCCTCTGTGTTTCCTTGGTGGGGAGAAAATATTTTAAAGCTTTATTCTTACTTTTTAAAGTTTCTCAGATTCTCAAAGCAAAACAGCCACGATCTCAACCAGGTACTGGAACCACAGCTACTGGTTCTACTAGGAGCTGACCAGACCAACCAGTCTCTACTGGTTTTACTGGGAGCTGACCAGTACAACTAGTCTCCTACTTTCACCCTGTTCACATTTTTTTGTTGAGCTGTCAAATATTGACGTGTGAAATTGACTGTCCCCTGTGGGCCACCGTACGTGGTCGGTGGGCGCCTGTGACCGCACCATTCTTTCCAGTGCATTCTGGGTCAGAAAAACGGAGCGGTTTTTGATCAGAAAATCAGCGAGTACGCAGCCGGAGGCAGTGGAAAATGTTGGAACCACACAACCAGCAGCAGGAGAAAAGACCGACCGACACAAACCACAGAGTCAACAAAAACTAAAACAACCAACATGGTGAAAACAACATGGAGGCTGAAGGTGGAGGCTGGGACTGGGAGGGAAAACCGCTCCATCCACTCCTGTCAGGCCGGCTGCCAGTTTCCAGCAGTGGGAAACCAGTTAAAACACATCTGAGTGGTAGTAATTGTTTACTGGCAACATGCACTGCCAGCTTATTATTTCATACTTCACTAAATCTGCCTCTGAAAGGGACCGAATGCCTCTCAGCATCAGGTCAAAGGGCAAAAGAAAAAGTGCTGTGACCAGTAAGTGTTTTCCATTCACGCTCCCACCCAGGGATTTAAACCAGCAACCTTCCAACCGCTGCCGCCACCCACAGTAGAAGCCACTCTCACAGCTGCAGGACTGTAGTAGGAATACAGGATCCACTGGATTACCCCTTTACTCTCTCACGTCTGTTTTGAACCAGACGTTCGTTGTTGTTGTTGTTTGTTGACGTTAGTTGCTTTATCTCTCATTCGTTTCTTATTTTTGTAACTTTATTTTTCTTTGTCATGTTTTTTATGCACCATGAAGCCCTGATAGATAAAGTTTAATATATATTATTTTCTTTATTATGTCCTGTTGTGTCCTGGCAGGCCCTGAGCCCATACTGTAGTCAACTCCACGGTTTGGTTCTGCACCGTGTGTGTGTGTGTGTGTGTGTGTGTGTGTGTGTGTGTGCACGCATGCATGTGTGTGTGGAATGTTTTCCATATTGCATTTTGATAGGTTCCCTAACAGGAAATGTAATCCTGAGCAATGGGAGGCTTGGGATGCCATTATTTTAGACAAGCCTTTTTTGTGTGTGTGTGTGTGTGTGTGTGTGTGTGTGTGTGTGTGTGTCCAGTAAGATTCCCTGAAGGTGAAGTCATTGTAGCTGCTGAGGTGTTTCATCATCTCTCCGTCTGTTGCTAGAGTGCATTACACCGACCAGCATCTGGCTTGGTCCCCCGTGTCGCATCCGCCCTCTTTCTGTGGCTCAGTATTGGTCATCACACACACACACACACATTTTATATATATATATATGTATAATATTGGGCCACTGCATGCTAGATACAACTATGTGTACCTACTGCTTAGTATAAAGAATTTTGTACCAAGGACTTAATGAAATTCTTGAATAGCAAGCAAACATAAAATAGATAGACGGATGGATGGATGGATGGATGGATGGATAGATAGATAGATAGACGGATAGACAGACAGACAGGGGCCTTGAGAGGCTCAGGAAGGCAGTGCTTTGTCACGGCCGGCTCTGGGTCTTTCTGCCCTCAGGGCAGCCTGGGAGGCAACGCTCGGTCGTTGCTGGCCCTGGCTGTCCTGGAGGGCACCCTATTCTACCGGCTTGAGGTCCTGAGGGGCCCAGGGAGGCAGTACTTTGTCATGACTGGCCCTGGTCCTTCCCTTTTGATTCAGGTTGACTTCAATTTAGTTTGCGATAGGACCTTTTAGTATTGACTTGATCTTGGTCCCCCAGTCCAGCTTAGGTTGACTGGCGAGGGTACAACGGGACGTAGGTATCACCCCTCAGTCCAGCTTAGGTTGACTGAACGGGTGCAACGGGACCTAGGTTGTACTTCTCCTTTAACTTTTACATCAACAAGAACAACTGGATCACTGGATCTGGATATGGTTCTGTCACAATATCGGTTGATACCAAGACAAAAACGTACTATTACACAGTGGGAACATTTTGACCAACAGCAAGACTCTATGCTGTCCCCTAGGGAAGAATCCCCAATAAGAAAAATGGCACGCCATAACAAGAACAACACAGTAACCGAACCTACAATAGAAATTAGATCAGCTTCTAATCCCTCAATGCAATCTCCACGGGTTTACCTAGGAAAAAGGGTACAGATCCCCATATCAGCAACTACAGAAGTCCAGGATGGGGAGATCCTAGGACCATCCACTGTAACCCCTATTGAAGACAGCCTTTTTGAGCGACATGAGCATCAGGGTAACAAAAATGCAAACTGGACCCTAATACCAAACAGACCAATCCTCTTGTTAGGGGACTCAGATATGGCCCGATTGCCTGAAATATTCCACGCAGAAGTCCAGGTAGACTGCTACCCGGGAGCCAACCTATCCCATGCGGTACATCTAATAAAATATAACACCCCAACTTCACCTGACGTCCGGGAAGTCATTCTGTCCTTCGGACTTAATGACAAACAGAGAGAAAACTACTTTGAACTGAAGAAACTGGTTTGACGACTCTTGATGGTGGCCAAATCCACTTTCCCCAACGCCCTAGTTAGAATCCCACTGATTAGATGCTCAAACCGTTTACCCCACCAGATCAAAAAGAACATTGAAGGACTCAACAGCATATTTCGGGATACAAACAACCCAATTCCAAGAGTCAGCCATGAAAAGTTCACCACCACCAGAGATGAGATCCATTGGACTGCTCAAACTGGAGAGGCCATGTGGCACCATTGGCCATTGGTCTTTTTTAGCCTAAGCGAAACGTTAGCGCCTGAAGGGACAAAGGACAAGAGCATCATGAACCTTTCTAAGTGGTATAGATTAACACCGGCGCAACAACAACTACTTTGTCCCTGTGTGGAACACGGAGAGAGGAAAGAGAGAGGCGTTAGCAGTTCAGACAACTATATACCACAGAAGACTCAAGCTTTGCGCCTATTTCGGACCCAGGGAAGAAGATGAAGATAGGCCACATTTCCAACTTCCATCCCGATGGGAGCCAGCCATGACTGATCTACCAGATGAGATAACAACACTAATAAACAAGGACCACAGAGACATAGGGAACCTCAAAGTCCCATGGGATGAACAGAACCTTACCTCAGCAGAAGTAGAAGCGCTTAAAGAACTGCGATCTAACACCCTGCTTGTCATGAAAGTGGCAGATAAGGGCAGCGTTACCGTGGTTATGGATAGAGCGGACTACGTACAAGAGGCCAAACGACAATTGTCTGATCCAGCCTACTACCAGAAACTGAATGCGCCAACATATCTAACTTCAGCAACACAGATAAAGGCTGTACTAACAACTCAGATTTATCACCAAAGCACAACTGACCTAGTTGATTGGAAAGACCCCACCCCGACCAAGACTATTTTACCTAGTACCCAAGATCCACAAACCTCCACAGTCCTGGCCAGTTCCTTCAAAGATACCCTCCGGACGCCCTATTGTTTCTGACTGCGATAGTGAAAGCTATCGAGCAGCAGAATTCATTGATTTCTACTTGAATCCACTTTCAACAAAGTTACATCAAGGACACGAATGACTTTGTAACAAGGGTTAGAAGTCTCATCCTGCAAGAACCTTTCTTTCTCTTCTCCTTAGAGAGAGCCTTTATACCAACATAGAAACCCCAGCAGGACTAGCATCGGTTGCCAAGTGGTTCCGCAAATATCCTGACAGAACAAGACCAGACGAAGGACTTTTGAAACTCCTTGAACAGGAAGTGTTTCTCAATGTATTGGATTTGATTGGATAACCACCAAGGAAGTCAGGAGAGAAAGGCAAGCTAAACGGAGGCAAAAACTAATTCTATAGTGAAAGGGGGGAGTGTGCTGCATCTCTTATCATCTTATATGGTAAGAACAAGTCATTTTTCTCATTACTTTTCCTTTTGAACATAGAAAGTATCTTGGGAACATCCTTTGGATTCTTGACATGGCTTGGCTGTGGTTCTGGTCAGGTCTGGAAAGGTCTTGATACGTTGATTGCACAAAAATGTTTTGGAAAAAGTATTGTTCTACGAAGAATAACCTCAATGTGGGAATCATTATTGAGGTCTGTCCTTAAGTGGTTTCTAAACTGCTCAGCGGGCGTGACTGACCCTGTAACTCCGCCCCTTCTGGCGGCCATGTTGGAGCCTCAGCTCTGTGAACAGCTGATTGTGTTTCTGTCCATCTCAACAGAATTGAATCTTCATGGTTAATTTCTGTCTGTTTCTACTGAACTCATCTGATTCATTTAGTGTTTAGATCATGTAGCTTGTTAGCTAGCTAACCATAGTATCTGGTCAGCTAACCATCACTGTCTTGTTGTTAACACATCTGGTTAGCACACTAGCTAACGTATCTAGTAGAAGCTAGCGTTAGCAGTGGCTAGTCCCATGTTAACAGTAACTAAACTAGCCTGCTGGCTAGTTAGCTAGCTACCAGTTTGTTCAGGTTAACTAGCTGACTCTTCTCCAGCTCCAACTCAGAGTGGTCTGGAGTAGAGACTAGGGCTAAAGACAAGACAGTTTACTGAGTCACAGTAACCTACATTTGGAGACAAATCTACCTGATCACACTGATCACTTTTACTGAGAACGTTACTGGATGATCTACAGACACACCACAACAACCTGGTTCAGATAGTCAACTGGTTCTACTGACACATTATTAACTGACAGACTGATCCTGGATCAGATGGTTGGTAGCAGCTTGGTGATCAAACTGTGAAGCTTGTTTGCTGTCTGCTTTGTCTCTCTCTCTCATATACACACACACACACAAACACACACTTCCTATCTGAATAGATTTAGAAACAACTCCAACCTTGCGTATCCCACCCAGCACAACTATTGAGGTTGAGTCTAGCAGAGCTGAACACTGCAGCTGGCACACACACACACACACACACACACACACACACACAGGTATTTCATCATTTTGTTCTCTCTCCACTTCACTGCCACCAGAGTCAGGCTGAGATAATAGTTAATGTTTCCCAGCTTTATTCCGCTGGCAAACACAACTCTATACAACTGACATTGAAAAGACGTGTTCACTGAAAGACATCAACAATGACATTGAGAGAAAAGATAAATTGCAGTTGTAGATTGGAGGAACAGTGAATAGTTCCTCCAATAAAATGGATTTTGAAAGAAAGATGAATTGCAATTTTACATTTCCAAAGTGTTAATGCCAAAGGACGTTTATTCCCAGATTCCTCCCCTGTGGGTTTAGTGCCCCAGACCTCCCACAACGACTCAAGAGCAGCGTCTCTATAGACTCCCAGCCACAGTCTCAGCCTCTGAATGGCAATAGCATAGTTTCATGTTTTCTCTGAGAAGCGTCATGCTCCTGTAGAAACCGCTCTCTCCGCCTCGTATCTGAGCCGGTAACCTTAAGAGAAGTGACAACAAACTGTTTTATTCTCCCGTTTTAGCCCATTTCCTTTCTCTGGGTGGCCTAGTGGTTGGAAAACCTGCCCTTCAATCAGAGGAACCGGGTTCAAGCCTCCACCCCCTGAGAGCAGGACGCTGACTCCGACCTCCCATACAAAGGGGGCCGAGCGCCAAGAGAGCGATCAATAAAGTCTCACATTACACCCATGTATTTTTGACCTTTTAGAAAACATTTTCGACGCTGTGGCTCGGCTCTGGGGCTGTGAAACATGTTCAATACCTGGGAGATGAAGTCAGAGGTCAGTTACCACACGATCATCAAGTCACCAGAAGTCCATTTATCTCCTACAGAGCAGAGCCACCAGGGAACTCAGCTGGTTTAGGTTTAGGTTTATGATCAATCATTAGACGAGAAGTTGATTCCAGCCGTTGAAATCTTCCCAGTTCTTTTACTTCAAACACCTGATTACCTAGCTAGCTAGCTGTGTTAGCTCATCAACGTAGCGTAACATTAGGAAAGTCAAAACTTTCTAGCTGCAGATCACTACATAGGTTCAATCGGAGCCTGTGGCCCCGCCCACAGTGTGAATTGACGGTGACAGTGTTAGTGTCCCTATTATAGGAGTTCAGCTTTTGCTAAATTTAGATGTTTAATGAAGACATTGTTCAAATTTGAGTGGTTGCATATTAAAATATTATACTATACCATACTTTTTTTCCAGGCAGTTTCAGACCGACCCCAGTCAACGCATCACGACTGCACTTGGTCCTGATTGGCTCCCTCACTAAAGACTTCACTCCGTCCAGTCAGGCCAGTTTGCAGCATCTGAACTGGAAAGCCTCCAGTCTGTTGAGCGATGCTTCCTCTGGTCCCATGTGTCTGTCTGAAATCCTCAGTTAGGTAAAACACGAGACCTTCAGCAACAAAAGGGCAAAATTGGAAGTACAAGGTTTTCTACAGGACACCAACGCTGTTCAGATAACTCCTGGGCGTAGCTCCCATTATAGTTGCGTAGGAAATGTCCCACCCACTTTTTAAAATAGCATTTTAGTCCCCCTCACTTTTAATGAAGTTAGAAAACTGAAAACAGGGCATGAGCTCGGACGACCGGGCAAATACACGGTGTCGGCAGACTTTAGGACCATGATGCTGATGCTGCATCCGCCAGAGAATGGAAGGAAGGCGATGCTTTTCCCCAAAATTGCTAATTTCATTGGCTGAGAAGAGTCGGCTGATTTGAAAGGTGCTCTTGACAAGGTGTCTGAGCGATGACGGGTTGGTAGTCAGGCTGTTAGGTCGACTCTTCAGGGCTTCGTTTTGATTTTCACTTAAAATGGAAATTGTTTATAAATGCAGAAAATCAGTTTTAGATGGCAAAATGTTTCTGGGACCCCTGGTTTTATTTGCCCTCCCCCGACTTTAAACACAATGGCTACGCCCGTGAGAGAGCCCCCTGCGGCTGAGACTCGACGGTGTAGACTCCTGTAGCTGCTGATCCCAGCCAGGATCAGGAATAACGCTTAGCGGCTTTCCTGTACCTCTGAACTGCTCCCGACTCCGTTTACACACGAGTGCAAACACGTCGCCGTCTGTGGATCAGCCAGGATTTATCCTGAATGCCTCGTTTTCTTCATCGTCTAATTCCTGTATCCTTCTGCGGGAGCCACTGAGGAGAAGCTGAGCCCAGATCTAGAAACAAAGCCTCTTTTCTTACAGCGGGAGGGAAACCAGGAGGAGGTCCGGATGATGGATGTGTACTAGTGACTGGTTTATAACGTGGGTGGGAGTTTTATGGCCTTTTGATCTTATTGCACGGCGTCTTTTTGGTCCAAATGATTCTTAGTTACTTAAACCACTATGGTTATTGTTACTGTGAAGGACTTAGTGGGTTTTAAACTTTACTTCTTGAGGGACACCAAAACCAATTTATTTTATTATTATTATGTATTTTTCTAGATAGTGTCTGAACCCGTGAGGTGCCCCGCGGTGCCCTTGAGCCAGGCACTGTGTTGTTTTCAGGACGTCTGTATGAAGGTTCTGTATGTATCTGTCATCTTTTAAATCACCACTTATTGTTTTTGACTTCCTCCCTTCATGACTCTCCTCAATGTTCTAGTTGCTTTTGTTGTTTTCATCCTTTTTAAAAGCGCTTGGTAGTTTTGAAAATAAATATTATCAGTATTACATATTAACGTTGAAGGTAACATGAGTGAATGTGTTTTAAATGACGTTTCTATTCCTTTCTGCTCTCCCTTTCTTCTTTCTCGTTTAGCTCTTTCTCTTTCTGCTCCATCGATTTCTTTTGGTTTTTTCTTCCTTGTACTTTTCTGCTCCTTGTCAGTATTGAAGGAGTTGTGATTCATAGTGTTGATGACTCACCGCTGTCCTTCATCATGATGAATGCTTCCTTCCTTCCTTTCTTTCTTTCTTTCTTTCTTTCTTTCTATGAATTTTTGAAGTAAGTTGATGATTCAATGGAGAGAAACAGAGACGTTTGGAATAACTGACTACATGAACACAGTAAACAGATTAAAACTAGTTAAAAATACTACTAGTACTACTACTGTTACCAACGCTGACCTAGAAACAGGGAAGACAGAAGGCCCTGGCAGGACCGAAGCAACACGACTCCTGTCATCTGCAGCTGCAGGGTTACGAGTAATGCATTTCATGTAACAGGATGACAAAACGGTACTGTAATCAGATTACAGATATTTGTCAAAGTGGTGGTTGTACCAACGCTGGCGTTCTGACCTAGAAAAGCTGGGAGGACGACCAGGAAAGGGTTTGGCAGGCGTTCGGGACGTCCTGCTCCGGGGCCAATCTGCTGCTTCAGAGAGTTGATGCCAGTTGAAGATGACACCATTCAGCTAGTCACCGTTCAGCTCTCCAAATGTCAGTGTATTTCTCCCTGGAAGCAAAGTACCACAAATAATTTAAAGTGATTAAACTGCATGGTGGAGGGGGACGCTTTATGCTTCCAATGGGCTTTATGCACACTCTCTTCCGCATTCCGGGTCAGCCAGCTGTATCACTTCCGGCCCTCGTAACGCCAACAGACTACAACAGGCAGCTATGGCGTTTTTCACTCGATCGCTTCAAGACTTACCCAGACTTACGGTCAACGACGTTAGTCGCATTGTTCAAGCATCGTGCCACACGTCAGCAAGTAAAAAGGAGAAGGGATTCAAACTATACGTTTCAAGCTACATCCACAATTACGAAGGTAAGATCCGGACATGTAATGTTAGCCCTTAACATGTTTGTGTACTAGCCAATGCTAGCTTAGTGATACTGCTAACGTTATGTATCTAACGTTATATGTCAATCACTGTTACAATTTTCCTAACGTCATTGTCAATCTCAGTTTCAAACAAGGATTCAAGGACAGGCGAGGTAACCATTAGGGCTGAGTGCTACAGATCAATGAGGAAAAGCCAAAAGCCTCACAGTTTGAGCGTAAGGGAAAGTTATCCTGCAGGTTCAGTGCAGGCTGGTTCATGGGACAGGTTCCTGTTCGTCAAATCAAGTATCTGTGAATCCATATTAATGCTATGAATCTAATACTGCTAAACGCTACTTTAAATGTATATTTCGTATGATATCCCATAAATAACACTAGTGTGTAAAAAATATGTAAAAGTAATGGGATTCACAGAAACTAGATTGAGTTCTGAGTTATGTCACTTCTTTTACACACGTTCTGTGTTCCTTGTTATTTTAAATGAGTAAAGTGAGATTAATAATGATTTGGCTACAATTTTAGCTTTTACACATTATTTAGTGCATATGAACTGTAGTTATTCGGTTCATATTTGTTTTTTTCAGACCTTCTCACTGTACTTTCCTGTATAACAAAAGTTAACTAATTTATTGTTTAAAAAAGAACATTTAACTGCAGTTGCAGCAAATACAGTATGTATTGTAACAGATTTGTGTATTTTCACAGATTGTGTTTAGGGATTCCCCTGTGCAGCTACAAAGCTACCAGTGTACCTGTATGGCAGGTACAGCTTTGTGCAACCATGTAGCAGCACTTTTGTACCAGACTGCACATTCCCAACTGAAGATCACCTCTGTTCCCCCAATACACAGCTGCACAGAGACTGAACAGAAGTGGCATAAACCAAGAACCATGCTAACTAACTTTTTTAACATTGTACTTTGATTTGTACTAACATTGTACTTCCAACTTTTTTTTTGTTTAAATGCAGGGTGTTAAACCTGGTCTGGTAACTGACATGGTGATTCTTTCAGCCAGACCTAGGGAAAGAAGACTGGTAGAAGGCATCAGGTTATTATTATTATTATTATTATTTTAATAAAGTAATTTCTGTAGTAATCATATCAGTAAGATATCAGATAAAGTAATCATCTGCTACATTATAGGATACATTTTATTTTAGCATTTATTGTTAGTATTTATACTGTCAGTCTTTCTTTATTCATAGGTGTTTCATTTGAACTTATGTTTTAGCTTACTTTATGCAAACAATGAGCTAATTTTTTGTTTTTTTAATTTGTCTTTTTCATAGGAGCAACTTGTATAAGGGAGTCAGTTCACCTCTGCCTGAACTTTCCACACTCAGGGTGGATGAAGTCTACCATGACCTTCCCAGTGATGTGGCTCCATTGATAACAACTATGGCTATAGCCAATAATGTACCTCTGGTTGACTCTGTGTTCGGAAAAGTGCAAGAAGGAAGCGTGTTATCCTATCACATGCCAACAAAGAGAGTGCCGAAAACCTGTCCACACACAGAAGCCCCTTCTCCCCCACAGCTGCCACTTTGTGATTACAGGCTGGGACCCTCTACCTGTTCTTTTGTCTGCACTGAACATCAGCAGCTCCACATGATGTCCCTGGAAACATCCTTAGAGACAGCACACAAAATTGAAAACTGTACAAAAGAGCAGAGTTCCTGCGTTGAGTGGCACCAACTAAGGCGGTCCCGCATCACCTCCACCAAATTCAGAGAGGTCTGTCCCACCAGGGGACAGAGCTCTGCCGAAACTCTCGCGAAAAGGCTTCTGAGACCTAGCCATCAGACTGCAGACATGAGGAGGGGGCTTGACATGGAACCTGCAGCAGTAGAGGAGTACTGCAGAGCAAGGGAGGTTAACCACTATCCTTGTGGGTTCCTTATCCACCCCGACACACCATGGATGGGGTCATCACCTGATGGGATTGTGTACGATCCAAAGGGGCAGCCAGTGTTTGGCCTTGTTGAAGTTAAATGCCCAAATGTAACAAGCTATGTGGACTGCCCATATATTAAGATCAGTGAGGGCACACGTACACTAAGGAAATCCCATCCTTACTTTTGGCAGATCCAGGGCCAGATGTTGATTTCTGGATTTGACTGGTGTGACTTCGTTGTCTATACACAGGAAGACATGTTTATTCAGAGGATTCCCCGAGACAAGGAAATCACAGAAACAATTAAAGAAAAAATTGACTACTTCTTTTTTTATTTTTACCTCAACGCTTTCCTAGATCATTAGATTGAGATAGGACTGCCCTGCAAACAGAACAGAGAGAAGCCTGTCACGCTAACGTTGACTTACTCAGCGCTGTCCATGTGTTGATATGACCTGTCTGCCCATCACCTTGCTTTCCAGATACTGTGCTGTCCAAAAAAAACTTGCCAGTGCATTGATGGTCACTGTTGGAAAATGTTTAACTTTTAAGCTGTTATTTTATCAAATAGTTACTGGCAAAATGTTGTTCAAGGCAAAAATATCAATTTGATCCTTAAACACTAACAGAGTGATATACTGATTGCAACAAATGTTACATCAGTGAAATGTTGTAAACGACTAACAATGTAATAAAGATATGTGATTAGCATTGGAGTGTTTGTGTCTTGTGTAAACTACGGTAATTGTTATAGAAAGGTAGGTGACCAAAAAAATCTGAGTACTAGTTAAATTGAACAAAGTGAATATATTTCAATAAACCAATATTCAATAACTTCAACAATATAAAACAGATTTCATGTAAGTATATACAGATAATTGCTATTTACAAGATTTACATTTTGTCCTCAAGACAATATACTGTACATCCTCTGCTAGGCTTTTTGGTGGAGGTGGTGGGAGACTAACACGTCTTCCATCTTCAAAAAAGCCCGGCAGAGGATGTCGCTTTAGATCACTGGTTCTCTGTTATCTCTCTACCTACAATACAGACAGTCACTGAGTTCTGGACAAAATCATATCTAACAATAAAAATATTCTCAGATTTGGGTCTGAGAGACATAATCTCAACAAATAGGGGTCCGTGGACTAAATTTGCGGTCCTTGATATGGAAAAGGTTGAGAATCACTCCTTTAGATAAAAGCATTTGCCAGTTGACTAAATGTAAATGCAATATACAAGTGCTACTCTGGCTTCTTTGCCCAAGCCTTTACAAGAGGCCCGTTTTCATAGTTTGTCAGGAGACATGCAACGGCATACAGCTGATTAATGTTGCCAAAAAGCCGGAGTGGAATCTTGGTGTCAAAGAACTTGTGTTCCTTCACTCGGCGTATGAGGCGCTCCACATGCACCCTGAGGCGTGCAATGGCCTGGGTCTCCCTGACCTCACAGGCAGACATTTGGGATCTGCCAGAGAGAAATGCCGGCCTATAGATCTTACACGGCACAAAGTCATCAACAAGAAAACCTTGGTCGACCATGATGGCCATCCCAGGTCTCAAAAGGGAGAGAATTCCAGACTCTCGCATGATCTGTTTGTCACTGATAGATCCGGCATACAGTGGAGAGATGAATGTGACCGCCCCATGAGGAGCAACTCCAAGCAGCCCTTTGAGAGTACAGTGGGACTTGTATGCAGAGAACACTTCACTTTGGAGAAGAGGTGATGATGGGCACTGGGACCTCAGCTCCGTGCAGTCCAGGATGACTCTAGTGTCTGCATAGTCCTTGAACTCTGCTGGCAAATGTTCCCTTATTTTCTCCTCTGGTATCCAGATCCTCACTGACCCTAGCACAGTGTACAGAAAGTTGCTCCACGTTGTAATAATCCGACTGACTGTGGACTGGTGGACTCCATACCGGTCAGCAAGGTCACGCTGTTTTGAACCCAGTGCAAGATAGTTCAGAAAAACTAACATCTCATCTATGGGCTGCAGGAAATGAGTCTGTTCAAAACAAATGAAAAGTTACATTATGTTTCTCTCAACTTATTTTGATTCCATCAGCCCTGATCTTTGTCAAGTTGTGTTGTATGGTCCATGGAAATTATTACTATTATTATTATTATAAAAAAAGAGTACTTACTGCAGTGGAACTTGGCTCTGTGAAGGTGCCTCTCTGTGCTTGTGTCACACTGACCATAGATGGCAGCGAGGGCTCTATTAAGGCCCAGAAGCGCATGAGGAAGTCATAGGATGCAAACCTAAAGAAATACAATTCAGATGTTACCATTTAAAAACTTGTATCAGTGTCTACTATGAACTTACTTGGAAGTACGACAAATATATGATTACATTAGCTTTCATCACACACAGACGCGCACACACAGACATAATACTATATCTGCTGCTACTGCTAAAGTACTACACAACAATCAGGAGTTTGACAATAAAAATAACGAAATATTACAAGTACAAGGATTCTGACAACAACTACTATCAGGTAAACATGTCTGTAAGCTTAATGCATTTTAGTGCATCTAATCTGAGCCTGCTGGACATCTTACCTTGTGAAAAACCGAATGTCTCTGTCTGAGCCAGCAAAACGGTGAATGCCAAACCGCTGCTTCATAGTAAGCTTCTCAATTTGTTTCCTCAGGTGGAGGATCTCCTCTCTGAGAGACATGTTTTCATCGAGAGCTAAGTCGACAACTGCGGGATCCGGAGCCGAAGCGTAGTCGTGGTCTTCGGGGATTGTATCGGCCTCCTCGCCCGGTGTGTCATCCTCCGCCGGTCGCTCTCTCCTCTCCCAAACCCCCGGTCTTGAAAGTGGAACGGAGAAATTGTTCCACTCAAACAACGCCGGAACCGCTCCCTTCTTTAACAGTCGTCGCCCTGTCTCGGACTCTGGCTCACGAACATCCTCTTTTTTTAAATGTCGGCTACAAACGCGGGTATGGGGACTAACTGTAAAGTTCTCCATCCGGATAGCGACAATCCATTTTCGCCTGGTTTCCGCATCGGAGGGGAATGTATGAAAACTAAGTACTTTGTTGTACTTACTGGAGGCTTGACACAAAGGCACACAACAATGTTCAGCTGTAGTGCTATCGGTTCGTTGAAATTTAAACTTCTTTTTTTGAGACATTTTGCAGCAGTATGGATCTAGCGAAAGTGGTTTAGCTGGCGTAGATTTTACCGGAAGTACGTCAGCACCACCGTGTGCATATAGCCCATTATAGTCTGTTTCCAAAAGTGTTTTCACAGGAAGTGCTCGTTGGAGTGAAAGAGTATAAGTACCTGATAAAAAAAGCCTCTGTGTTTCTGTGGCTACATGCTACCGTTGGCTATATGCTAGCGGCAGCTACATGCTAGCAGCGTGGGTGCTTTCAATAAGTAAGGTGTCTCCTTCTGTTAATCACACTCCATTGAGTTTGAGTATCCCAGTGGATTACATTACTGATTACAATGTCAACAGTCATCTGTAATCTGGATTTTGGGAGTAATCTACTGAGCTACCGAACAGAGAAGGTGTTGGAGTAATGGTTTCATGTAACACGATGACAGAAATGTAAACTCTACAAACAGTAACTGGATTGGACACAGTACATGATCCCAGCGCCCTGACCTAGAAACAGGAGAGGGATGAAGAGAAGGTATTGGCCGCCGTACAGGAAGTGGTCCGGTCTCCCGGCTGGCTGTGGCAATCAGACGCTTTTGTTCGCTGACATTTCACTCCAAGGAGCTTCGGTCCTCTGGGCGACGACTTCTCTCTTCCTTTTAGCCCTGCAGTCGTTTTTCTTTCGTCAGGACAATCGAACCGTCCCTCTGGGATTGAAATGGATTCATCCCTTTCTTCTACTCTGTTCTGTCTGTTTACCCGGACGTATAAAAGGCAAACAGGAGAACAAAAGAGTTATTTGACAGTCGAGGACAAAAGGACGAATCTCTGGGTGTTGCTTTTACAGTTTCTTTCAGCTGAGCCGACTCCGCCCATGGAGGGAAATATTCTGGCAAAGCAACAAAAGGACAAATCCATGTACATTTGTAGTTATTCCAACCAGTTTTCAGTCACGTTATCTCACTGCACTGCCAGATATGTTTTCAACTCTTTTCCAGGAGAATGGACATTAACTTTAATTAATCCTTTCTTGAAAGAAGCCACACTGACATGAATGGAGTAAAACGTGTTGAAATCAGCGGAATGATCTGCCAGTGCAGTAACGTTAGGTTAATAAGTGTGGATACAAGGTGATATTTTCAAGCTTGTCATTTTTTCCCCACCGTGGTAAATTGTCTTAACAAGTCACATCATCTTGTTTTCAGTATTAGAATCTTATTTTCTTTAAACATGTTTCAAAAATCAGCCAATGGATTATGTGAAAGCAGTTTGACATTATTTTCTTGAATCAAGTGACAGTATCTTGAAGTAAGACCATCCGATCCCTTGACAATATCTCCTTGAGCAACCTTGGACCTTCTGGTCATACGTTCTCTCTCCTAACGAACCACCACAGTTCTCTTGTTAGAGGACTGAGACGTTTTCAGGCGTCTCGTCGGTTATTTGGTGAATGTTGATGTGAACCAGGAAGAGAGCGTGCTCAGTTGTCTCTCCCTGGATAATTAAAGGTTAGAAAATGGAGTTCCTCTTTCCTCCTCGTGTCCTTGACTCGTGATGCATCTGGCATGAAGATGAAGCAGTTTTATTGTTATGGCGGCCCGTGGACCCGAGACAAGCGACCTGTTTAAAATGGATTTAATCACTCCCCTGAGATCAATCGACTTTGTCTGGCACAAAAGAATCAGTGAACGCCTCCCAGGAATAAAAAGGGAAAGTGAAGACTAATTAAAATGGTTTTCAATTGATGAAGGAATTGAATTGACCCAGGTTTGGTTCTGTGTGCCGGCTTCCACTGCAGGACCATTATTCACTATACATGAAGAATGAGCACTCCTGATTGTTCATGTTACTCATTTTATTGATCTCTTTAGAAAATTCTTGTAATTCTTTGCGGGTGGCAAATAACTATAGGCTACAACAACACACTATCAAAGTTTCTCCAAACTCTTTCCTCTCCTTGGAATTGAAGATTATTCCTCACAGCAACAACCATCCACTGTACGGACAACAACATGTTTCCATACTTTACAGATTCATTCCTAAACTTTTCAAGACCTGGAAAAGCTCAAATTCATTGAGTGTCAGTTATCTCCTGTGTGAAGTTGCCTAGTGCAGCTTTAACTTTATTTATTTGCATCGTGATAATAGTGATAAAACATAGAAGTGCAAAAGCTGTCGATCACAGTACGACAAAACTCACCAGCCACTAAAAAGAAGAAATTCATTTATCGTCAAAGTGCGAAGTTGCTGAGTGCAGCAATAATGAATTACCTCAAAACACATAAAGTGAGTCAAGGAATAATAATTAAAATCCAAACGAGGTAAACCAGTTCAGATGCTGCCAACTGGCCTGATTGGACGGATTTCAGGAAGTCTTTAGTGTAACTTTAAATTTAACCACTCAAGCAAAATCAAGTTCTAACAACGTCTTCATTAAACATCTTCGATCGTGTTTGTAAAAAAAGAGGAAAATGAGAATCCTCTAATAAGAGACCTTTAAAACCTCCCGGAGGGTTTCTCCGACGCGACGCTGGGTTTCAGGTCACGCCCACCACAGGGTCCGCCAGAGAGACGGAGATTTGCAAAGTTCACAACCAAACATCAAAGCACATTTCTGGGATCTGACACTGTTTGAAGTTTCATTACATATCAAAGAGATTCCCTGTTGGTTTCTAGGAGCATCCTGGAAGATTCCAGTGCTGTTATTTGCTGTCTCGCTGCCTGTCTGTCTCTCTGCCTGTCTGTCTGCCTGCCTGCCTGTCTCTCTCTCTCATTGCTCTCTTGCTTTCTTCTCCATACCGTGATCTCTGGATTTCTCGTGTAATGATTTATTTCTGTATTTTCCTCATCTGCTCTCTGCCTCTCATCTTCTTCGTGAGTTTTGCTCATGTTTCTTTTGATTTAAATGTTGCTTCTCTTCCCTCCTCCACCTCTTCCCCTCTTTTCTTCCTCCTCTCTTCATCTCTTCCTCTTTGCCTCTCATGTCCTTGAATTCTTTTGGTGGGCGTCTCATCTCCCTCCTCTCAACCCTATAAGACCTTATTTATACTGTAACCGACCTAGTAAGTCTTCCCCTTCTAACTATGTATTCTGGCTGTCTGATTCTAAGGATGCTATGGATGTTATGGATGTTATGGTATTTCTGCTTGATCCTGTGATCTGGTGTTTTATTGTCTCATGCTGCAGCCTCCACCACAGTAAGGAGCGCTGAGCACCAAAGATGGAGACGAAATAAAACAGAAACAGGATCTCCACTGTGAGTGAAGGGGTTGGGACCCAAAATTGGTCGCAGGCCTGAATCATGACAGAGTACTGGCATGTTTAACGGGTCTGGGTGAAAGGGCAATAAATCTCAGATTTGAGGTTGTAGGCTGAAACAGGCTGGGACCCCGCTAGATAAGATAAGGCACGCTAAGTTAGGATAGGAGAAGAAGAAGACATAAAATAGGATGAGCTTTGTTGTTCCCCAAGAGGAAATTGGGTTTTACAAACAGTAAAAAAGTGAATAAAGGATGCAGAGTGTTCACTATGACGGTTATTGACCGATGCACAGGTCTGAGTGCTGTTGGTCTCCTCATGTAGACTCGGTGACTTTGTGCTGCAGGGTTGGTTTAATGTTTCATGGCTCTCTCTCCATCCAGGCTGTGATCTGCTGTTTAATTTCAATGATTAATGTCCTTCCTCCGTCCTTGTCTGATCTGCTACACCAGCAGGGGTTTCAACTAGGTTTAAGGACATTTCTTTTCATCAGACGTTTCCTTTATCTTCATGAGCTCTCCGAAAAACAGTCAGACCAAGATGAGGATCCAGAAACTTTCCACCTTCTCAGGAATTTGGGGGCAACTGTGGGAGTTGGAAGATAAACTCTAATCTATGGAATTCGTATATTATTTTGAAAGTGTTTTCCTTAATTCATTGTCCCAATAACCCTATTCATGGTCATGTTGCACCACCACAGTTTTCAAAGGTGCATTTTTATTAGCACATTAATGTAGAGTCATCAGTATTACTCCACCACTACCAGCCTGTCAGCCTCTACCAGCCTCTACCAGCCTCTACTCTCATTCTACATTGTGTCCACCGGGTCGATTTGGAGGGAAATCTGCTGGATTGCTTTACGGTACAAAACAGGAAGAGGGCGCTGTTCTTCCAGCGCTAACGGAGCTAAAGATAAAGAGCTTCTACTCAATTTACATCACAGAAAAATGCAAAAAGAAACAACTGAGGTTACAGAAATGGACTTGTGATTGGAAATTCACCAGTTTGAATTCCTGTAATAGAAAATGTGGTTTGGGAAGGTAAATGAGCAAGGCACTGAACCCTGTCCGGGTTGCGCTGGGCAGCTCCCAGGTGTAAATGAATGTGAAGTGTTACTGACAGCATGGAGCTCAGTAAACCTCACCTGTTTATCAAGGTGTTCAGATATCGCTCAACACCCCGTCTGGCCCCAGGGAAAATACATCAGACTGTTGGTGAGAAAAAGTGGTTAAAATAACAGACTGAGCCTTTCCATGGCGACTCTGTTGCTGTTTGTTGTGATAGGATTCCCGTCGTGGGAGTGGTTTTCCCTAGGGGTGGAAACTAACGGAGTCAACGGTGGCAGCGTTTCCAAAAGCACTTTGAGTTTATTCTGAATGTTCCTCTATACTAGCTCCAAGATATTGACTCATTGTACATTGTAATGATGAATTGAATTGTGTTTATTCTACATAATAAATCACATTTTATCTGTACAGCCCTTGATCACCGTTCCAGTCTCTAAGGGCTTCACAGCCCAACATGTGAAACAATAAATGGTTAGTTCCCGACATCCCCCAGCCATGGACCCTCACAGAGGACAAGGAAGAAATCTTGGGAGGGGCTACTCAGAGAGGGAGGGGCTACTCAGAGAGGGATCCCCTACCAGGACGGTGCTTAAAAGAATCTTTCACAGAAAACCACCCAGTATTATATATTAATATTAATCTTTTAGATTAAATGTGACTCTCGGTCCTCTCAGCTGGATCATTCGATAGCTCAGTTCTGCATGGCTTCCCTGTTCCCTACAGTGAGTTCAGGGAGTAGTGGCCCATTGCAACTGAAAGGCCACAGGTTCGATCTCCAAAATAGCCAATGTGTGTTCAACAGCCAGAACCCGGACCAGAATTCTTCCCGAACCAAGCCGGATAATTCTGTGAAAGACTGTTCCCAGATCAGCTCATGAGCTGTCATCTGCAACCTCAAACTCTATCCACAATGGCAACCGCCTCCCCAGGCTGTAAATAAGTATGTGTGTTGTTAGTGAACGTGCCAGGTTAAATCTCTAGTCATCAGGGAGTGTCCTCCTGGTGTTTCCCTTGGTATGACTCCAGGGAGAATTCCCAAACGCAGCCATGTTGGTTCGTTATGCAGCTGATGACACGTTCAGAGGCTTGAGAAAACACTGGGAAAACAGATACAGAGGGCGGGGATTCACTTCTGACGCTTCAAATTCAGGCCTGGATCGAAAGCAATACATTTTCTGAATAATTAAATTAAATGAAAGCCCATTTCAGTATGTAACAGAGTGAAGTATCAGTCCATCTCTTCAGGCCTCCAGACACTGAAGCTCTGTTCACACTGGACTGGTATTATGTGGGCACCTCATGTAATTGGTAAATTAACCCCTGACCTCTGAGATTTTCTGCAGCTCATTTGCACAAGATAAAGCCAAGTCTGAAATGCCCCGGAGACAATTTGTTAAGGTCAGGATGGCCTGCTGTTAGAATTAAATAGGAAAAGTAAATGAGGCACTAAATGTGGATGTTAAGCAATAGTCGTTGATAGGACTGTAAATGGAATGAAAGGTAGAACTACGCATCTGACCTTATATTTCCATCCATCTAATCCATCTCGTTCTCTTTGCTCTTTTCGTCGATTTTATCTTCCTCCTTCGTTTCGTCTCCGTGCAGCAGTTGGACTTGAAGTTTGTGCTGAAAAGGCTCAAAACCTTCCTGCACTGATGCATGACGACATCTAGTTTAAACACCGGAGGGTTTCCACTCCGGGATCAGGATTACCAGGGGAGCTCCGTCTTGATTTGTGTGGGACAAATTACAGACATGGCAGATTCACACGGGACAACCTGCAATTATTTCAAATTACTGGACGTCCCCACATGAGAACAGGGCTTCAGAGAGTCTTATCCACCAGGCAGGACAGTAGAGGTTTGGCTGAGCGCTGGAAGAACATTTAAAAAAAGGAAATGACACGATATTCACATGAGGTTTTAGTTTTACAGGAAGTAAAAAGAGAGTTAAATTACAGACAGTGCTCCAGTAATGATGTAAAACTAACCCCATCCCAACAGGGCTTTGATCCGCTTTGATCTGCAAAAGCTCAGTTTCCATGGTAATGGTCAGGGTGTGCTGATCATTTGTACTGACAGTAAATAGGATATAAAAACAGCTTCTCCCCAAACAGACCAGGATGTTAATCATTATCCAGATCAGTTTCTGCTTCTTAACACATTCATTGCTCGGCGGTGAAGTATGGCATATGAGTGAAATCCTGACTACACACCAGAAGAGGAGAACGACAGACAGCAAAACAATTCTGATCACAGGTAGTTGTAATAATATGTTGAAAATAAACGATGGAGTGACTATACTGGTACTATACTATAACTCCCCACTGATGTCAGGACAGCTGAGTCGCTGCCCATTACATTACATTACATTACAGTCATTTAGCAGACGCTTTTATCCAAAGCGACTTACAATAAGTGCATTCAACATAGGTAGGCAAGAAAACTACTAGTCACCAGAAATCGTAAGTGCATTTCCTTCCTAAACAAGCAACTAAGAGCATAACTAGTGTTAAGGTAAGAGTGCAATAAGTTAGCAACCTACTATATCTTAAACAAATGAGACAAATAAGAGAATCAAATAAACAAGAGCTAAGACAACTAAGTGAACCAAATAAGCAAGAGCTAAGACAAATAAGTGTATCAAATGAACAAGAGACAATAAACAAGAGCTCAGACACATAATTGACGACAAATAGGCATGGCCCATCTTTCGCCGCAGGCTGAAAACCCACCTCTTCAAGAAACACTACCCTGACCCTTCCTCTTCTAGAAACACTACCCTGACCCTTCCTCTTCAAGAAACACTACCCTGACCCTTCCTCCTCTAGAAACACTACCCTGACCCTTCCTCTTCAAGAAACACTACCCTGACCCTTCCTCCTCTAGAAACACTACCCTGACCCTTCCTCTTCTAGAAACACTACCCTGACCCTTCCTCTTCAAGAAACACTACCCTGACCCTTCCTCTTCAAGAGACACTACCCTGACCCTTCCTCTTCTAGAAACACTACCCTGACCCTTCCTCTTCAAGAAACACTACCCTGATCCTTCCTCTTCAAGAAACACTACCCTGACCCTTCCTCTTCTAGAAACACTACCCTGACCCTTCCTCTTCCAGAAACACTACCCTGACCCTTCCTCTTCAAGAGACACTACCCTGACCCTTCCTCTTCCAGAAACACTACCCTGACCCTTCCTCTTCAAGAAACACTACCCTGACCCTTCCTCTTCAAGAAACACTACCCTGACCCTTCCTCTTCCAGAAACACTACCCTGACCCTTCCTCTTCCAGAGACACTACCCTGACCCTTCCTCTTCCAGAAACACTACCCTTCCTCATCCTCTTAGCTCTTGTTTATTTGCTTCACTTATTTGTCTCATTTGTTTAATTAAAAAGTAGGTAGCTAACTTATTGATCTTCTACCTCAGCGCTGGTTCTGCTCTTAGTTGCTTGTTTGGGAAGGAAATGCACTTACGATTTCTGGTGACTAGTAGTTCTCTACCTATGTTGAATGCACTTATTGTAAGTCGCTTTGGATAAAAGCGTCTGCTAAATGCCTTTAATGTAATGTAATGCTAATCCTTCAGGTTCCCCCAGACAACCCCAAAGAACATCACATTTCCCATGAAATACTGCTTGTAATTCTGTCTGTGGTACAACGAAAACATTCATCATTCATCATCGGATGAGGCTTTTGGTTAGCGAGGCTTTAGGCACAAATATATTTCATTTTTTCCCATGAAATCCAAACTGATGAAATCATCAGTGCACATCTTGGGGCGATCCATCATCATCTCTCACATCCTCGGGAAGAATGATAAAATAATTGCTTCAGCTCTGAGAGAAACAACGTTTTGACTCTTTTCCCCAGTTAAGGGAAGGAGGTAAAGGGTTAGAAAGGTTAGAGAACTGGAATGAAACCAAGCGAGGGAGTGAATGTGTAACGCTTTTCCCTCCCTAGACATTTACCGCTGAGGCGCCGTTGAGCAGGACTCTTTGCTCAAGAGCACCTCAGCAGTAGTTGAGGGGGGAGAGCATTTTTTTATTCACTTCCACCACCAGTTTGCTCTCCTGCCTCCCACATGTACACGCTCTCTCTATTTTCCAACTATCATCTTTTGAGACCCATATCTGATTTTTTTCATTTTCAAACCAACACAGGAAAAGAAAGAGATCTGGGTCATGTCAGGTCAAATAGAAAAAAGAACGTCTGTGCAAATTCTGCCTGGTGTGTTTTCCCATATGTGAAGTTTTCATCTTTGAACAGGGAACAGCATCACAGAATCTCAGGTCTTCATGACTCACATCAATTACACTTTGTATGCCTTTGCAAATCCTGACTGAGTGTGTATGGTCTCTGCAGTGTTTTGTCATTGCGTATAAAGTGTCTCAATTCAGATTTTCTTTGCTTACGTGAGGCACAGATCTGAAGTTTTCTAATCGGTGTCAACAGCAAAAACCTGCATGGAGTTGCATTTTTTTAAATTCCAGTCTGGACCAAGTCTTCAGGGACCATGTGCAACTGTGTTCAGACAGCAGGCAAATCCAATTGTTCAGATCTGAACATGCGGCTGGAATTTCCCTCGCTGGACAGTCGGCCACCGATGCGCCTCAAAACCCACCGAGATCTGTGTGTTCGGACAGTATAATCATTTGCTATCATCACAACATTAGTTGTCATAGTAACGAGGCACACTAGTGATGTGGACGTTGGACTGTTGCTTATTCTGACCACATTCGGCTCACGGGACGATGCCAACGACTGAGGACAAGGAGGAGGCTGGTATCCGCCATGAAACCTCTTCGTCTTCGTTCTCAGAGATGTGATTTGAATCGCATTTCAAAATGTGGTTTTCTGCTCTCAGCTCATGCTGGTATCAGATGTGGGTTACATCCTAGAATAGATACAGAAAATCAGATATGAGCAGCAATTCATCATGAACACGAAGGCCTTCGGTGTGAACCTGAGAGACCTGCCAGGGTATCTGATGGGAAACGTAACCAACCTCCCTGCCGCCATCAATCTCACTCAGTCTGGAATGTAAAGAAGGCTGCTGGCCAACAGACTCTCTCTCTCTCTAGCCTTAGACTCTCTCTCTCTCTCTGTGTCTTTACCTCGTTCTCTCTCTTCCTCTCTTTCATTCTCTCTCTTCCTTTGTCTTATTCTATCTCTTATCTTTCTTCCTCTGATTTTCTGTTCTCTGGAATTTTCCAAGGTAATTGAGTTGGCTGGAATGAACCAAAGGTCTGATATGAATCTGATGTGACTAAAATCACGTGTTAGATTTGGTTTGTCTAGACAGGCCGCGCTCTCCTGGGGTTTGTAACTCTGGAACAACCGTAAACTGCGGCTGACCAGACAAACTTTGACTAAAATATTATAAAACACTAACAAATGTTTTACTTTACTGACTCTTGCCCCCCTCCACAGGGAGGTCAGAGGTCAGGGCTGGACTCGGTGTCTTGCTCAAGGATACTTCAGCAGGCTGGATGGTTGTTGGCTCTCACTGAAGAAAAGAGGACGCTGAATCTGGCGTCAAGAGGTTTAATCGAGTCGCAAACTCACAAATTCTCAAACCTTGTCAGACGTCGTTCCAGGCGCGCCCAAAGTGATGTCGGCTATAAAACTGTCAAGTCAAGTTTATTTGTTCAGCCCTTAATCACAGTTACAGTGCCAATGGGCCACTTTCAAAGGGTGCTGGCAGGGACTTAAGATAACACAAGGAATATACAGAGCTGCTCAGGACCGATATTACACCTGGCACTGGTACTGCAAGAAGTAAAACTCCAACGAAGCCAGTCCGCCTCATCACGTGGTCCCAGATTGCTGTTGAACCAGCTCAGGTTCGGCAGCATGACAAATGTCCTCTGATTTTTCCTTCTTTTTCATCTGGAGGTGTAATGAATGTTTCCAGGGAAAGGGTGATTAATTGAAAACCCTGAAGGTGGCTGAACTCCGCTGCTTGGTATGCTGGAAGCGTGATTAATTAAAAAGTGCTGGAGATGAAAGAAGTAGCCTGAGGCTTCCTCTGGTAAGGGATTCTCTCTAATAAACCTGTTACCCAGGATCACAGGCAGCGGGACACAAGCTTCTGTCCTTGTGACCCTCCAAACCTGACAGGCGTTACTTTAATTTCCCCACAGATTCCCCCTAACTGGGTAACCTCTGAACATACTGTCGTCCCCCTTATCTTCCACCTCACGTCTCTTTTTCATTTCAATATTTTGTTATTTTCATGACCTTGTATAGTCCCATAGGTTGAACCTGTCACCAACATCGTCAGGCTTAGATAGAAAATGGTTATAAATAAATATATATATATATATATATATATATATATTTACTGGAGATACAAAGTTTTGAACAGGCACATCATCTATCTGGTTTGCCTTTCATAACGTGTTTGAGTCTGTGGTTCCCAACTCCGGTCCTCAGGACTCAGAGTCCTGCTGGTTTTCTCTCATACCAGGTAGTTAATCGTAGCCACCTGTCGTCCCCGGTCTAAATAATCCTTCATCTAATAATCCCTATTAGAATAAACCCAGCAGTACTCCGGGTCCTGAGCACCGGAGTTGGAAACCAGTGAGTTAACATAGGTAGCTAGCAAGCGCTAATTAAGCAGCATTAACTAAAATGAAACAGAAAACCTCCCTGCTTACCATCGACCCCAACGATGGATCAGCCGTTCTCCGTGGCGCCCCCACCTGTACGCCACACTGCGTACCCTAGCAGTGGCACGAGGCGGGCTGGTTTTGATTTTGGCATATTGAAGGCAGTAGTGAGTGAATTAAGCGGAATTATAAGCGGAAGCGAAATAGCCTAAGTAGTAAATTGAAAAGTCGAAATGTCTAAAAAACAGAATGAATATGAGCTCTAATGAGTATTCATAAAGACTCTCTTCCTCCTACTGCATCTCCACTCCTTGATGCATGTAGAAAACCTCTTTCAATCTACGACTTGATGAAATGGCCGTCAGTCTCACCACGCTCCTCTCCGGCGTTCAGCTGATTGGACGAGGCAGCTGCTCCCTGCTCCGACGCCAGAAAGGAGACATTTACTCTGCAGCCACTTAGCGGACGCTCTCATCCTGAGTTACGAGGAGTGAGCAGGCAGGGGTCACTCAAGGACGTTTGGCACATGGCCGCTGATGGATGCACCTGTTGTGGGTTTGTGGGGGTCGAGCCTGTGGCCTTTCAGTAACGGGACAGTCCGTCTAACCACTAGAGTTCAGAGCTACAATAAGAATGTCCTGCAAATCTAAGTACAGTATGTTTTCTATTTTCCATTCCCTTGGTTTACATTTTCTCTTCGCTTCAAGTCTTCAAGGCAGATTGAAAACAGATTCATTCGGTGTTAGATTTTTTGTTGAGCCCCCCCCCGTTTTTTTTTCTAGTCTCCATCTTCCTCACTGTGGTGTTCCTCACTGTGGTGTTCCTCACTGTGGTGTTCCTCACTGTGGTGTTCCTCACTGCTCTTCCCAGAGATCACCTGTCAATCAAACAGTGTGTCCAGTACTGTGACGTCTTCTCCTTGGATTCTCTGTTGATGGAGTTTGAGTTCCTGTAGGTGGCGCTCTTTTCTTTGTCTGTTCAGCCACGGTGGCTATCGCTGTTTTCTGTTGAAACATAAAACGCATCACTTCCTGTCTCCAGAGGGTTTCTCCCAGGAAAGACCTACCTGACACTGGGTGTTTAGAACAGCAGATGGAAAAGCTTCATGATGGTTGAGGTTGATGATGTTGTTGTACTGATCAGTGTTAGTCGCAAAACGGACAATTCATGTGAAAATGTTTATTAATTTAACCAGACAGGTCACTTATCAAGAGTAAAGTCTTATGTGTAATGGTAGATACAGTATATTTATCAGAATTTAATGCACTTAAAATAATCTTGTTAACACAAGTACAGTTTTCTTTTAATAAGAGAGTAAATGTTTAATGAAGAGAACGTGTTCACGTCCAGGTGAAGGTTGTGAAATGCAACTCTGTCAGGTGTAGCGAGGCCTCAGCCCGTATGGAGGAGTTGGCTGTTGGCTGTGGCTTGGGGCGTCTGTAACGTTACACCAACAGTTAGTTTGACCTTCCGACCTTTTGGGGTCAGGAGTCCCAGGGGTAATCATTTCGTTACCCTTCTCTAGTTCCCAAAGGACTGTGGGAACTCTTGATGGCCGGGAGATTGTTTTTTCTGTCAGACATAGATGACTGACAGCTGTGTGTCTTCAAAGGGATAGTTAGATGGATTTATGTTTAGTTGTTTGATTTTGACTTTATAGGGCTCCCTGTCATTTAGAGGGCTAAAGAACATGTGTTCATGCTTTCATCATGTCATCCCCCTCTTTCCCATATAACACCATACTGCATACTCTCAGTCTAATGGACTGTACATTTTAAATCTGTTCACTGCAAACATCTGATCAGAAGCCTTCATCGCCCAAAGTCTTTATTAGCATCACGAAAACACCCCATAATAACATTTTCTTATTTTATTATAGAAGCTTTGCAGTTGCATCACAAATCTCCCATCAACCATCTGGTCCATCATGGAGTCTGTTAGATAATAATGTGTCAATAGAACCAGTTGACTATCTGAACCAGGTTGTTGTGGTGTGTCTGTAGATCATCCAGTAACGTTCTCAGTAAAAGTGATCAGTGTGATCAGGTAGATTTGTCTCCAAATGTAGGTTACTGTGACTCAGTAAACTGTCTTGTCTTTAGCCCTAGTCTCTACTCCAAAACACTCTGAGTTGGAGCTGGAGAAGAGTCAGCTAGTTAACCTGAACAAACTGGTAGCTAGCTAACTAGCCAGCAGGCTAGTTTAGTTACTGTTAACATGGGACTACTAGCCACTGCTAACGCTAGCTTCTACTAGATACGTTAGCTAGTGTGCTAACCAGATGTGTTAACAAGACAGTGATGTTAGCTGACCAGATACTATGGTTAGCTAGCTAACAAGCTACATGATCTAAACACTAAATCAATCAGATGTATCAGTGATGAAATGATCAGTTCAGTAGAAACAGACAGAAATTAACCATGAAGATTCAATTCTGTTGAGATGGACAGAAACACAATCAGCTGTTCACAGAGCTGAGGCTCCAACATGGCCGCCAGAGGGTGATTTATGTCACCTGAAAGCCCAGTATGTTTTATCATTTTTTGTCGTTTTGTTCTTTATCACCCTCCTTACTCTTCATTCTCCAACCTACACTGCTGTAATGACTGAGTTTCCCTGAGTGGATCAATAAAACACATTTCATCCTGTTCTCTTAAATCACAACCGCCACATCAACAATCCTGAACGAGAATGTCCACCCTTGTTTGATGACTTCCCATTACCCATTGTACCCTGTGATTTGTGATAGTTGGCAGCCTAAAGTCTCCGGGGGTTCTGGAGAAATCGATGGCCTAGTCGAGGGAGCAGAGCTGTTCTTGGCATGAGCTGCAGCTTTGAATTAGTAGCAGGAAAATCAAAATGTAATGGAGAAAGTGACGCATGTTGTCTCTCCGTGGTGTGTGTATTTTGATATTGTGTGTGTGTGTGTGTGTTTCAGTTTTAGCTGTGTGTGTTGTTTGTTGAGTGTTTGTGCTTCCATACAAGCATGGCGTCACAGTACTGGACACACTGTTTGATTGACAGGTGAAGTGCAAACACCACAGTGAGGCTAAGAGACAAAGATGGAGACTCAATAAAACAAGCAAGGAACTCGCGGATTACCACTTTAATAATGAACTTGCAGTGAAAACAAGTGTGAAGCCTCTGGCGTTGGAAGCGTGATCCCTGCAGCCCTGGAACATGTGTAACTATTTACGGAGATCTTGCAGAGCGTGCATACATCACAGCGGCGGCCCCTGGGTCACGTCAAGGGCCCGATAATAAGTCCAGGTTACCTAAAACCAGACACTCTCTCCTCCCCGCTGATGACTTCCAGAAATCTCCGTATGAGGCCCGAAGCCTTCTGCAGACAGGAAGAGAGTTTCACACTGAAATAAGATTTACACTATTGAAAGTGGCACGTAAATAAATACATCTTACAAAGTGATTCATTTAAACCAACAATCAAAAAGGCCAAAACAAAGTATTTTTAGGTAACTTATGTCCTTGTTTGACCTTTAAAGACTAGATCAACATTTAAGAGATGTGTGCTTGTGATGATATATTGTTTTTATCTCTACAGTCATTTCTCTTTTCCCGTCTGGATAATCACACTGTCCGTCTGGAATTGAAATGGATTCATCCTTTCCTTTTACTGATAGTTTAGTAGTTTCATCATCTTGTTTTCAGTCTTAAAATCTGACTTTGTTTAAACAAGTGTCAGAGGTTTGCCTATGGAGCGAGATCATTTCACTTCTCTGCTAAACACTTTCATTTTGTTGAAACAAGTGACAGTGTCTTGAGATGAGACGCATCACGCCACAACCGCAGAAGAAGAAGCAGACGGTGAACGCAGCCGATCTGAGATTAAAAACCAACGCTTGATGTTCACCGTGTTTTTAACGTTTAGCTTCGCTGTTCTTTCCTCCGTTGTTGTTGTTGCTGTGACTTCCTGCTCTGTGGCCGCTAGCCTCACCTTGATAGCCACAACACAGCTCACTGTTGGCCACGCCCACAGCAAATGGTACACGCCCCTGAATGCTCCCAACATCACTGAAAGGACAATTTCATTTTGTAACGGGGGATTTCTGCAGGAACACACAGACTGATGATGTGGAACAAAACCTTTATTTATTGTTGCTGCTCCCTTTCTCTCTCTTCTCCTTCACTTCATCTTTATCTCCCCACTCCTCCTCCTCTCCATCTCTCTCTCCCCCCTCCCTCTCTCTGCAGTATTACAGGTGACCTTTCCTAGATGTTTTACATTGCATGCGGCGTTCCAAGTATGTGACCAATTTCCTGACATCTGGCTGCAGTTGTCCCTGCTTCTCATCTCCTCTTCCAGTGATCACAGAGCAGGAGGCATCAAAGTCCCCTGGAGGCCGAGCAGCGTCGCCTGCAGGGTGGGGGGTCTACATGTACAGTAGATGTTCAGTAATGCTCCTAGGAGTAGGCTGACATGGAGTCTTTGATGTTTATATATGTGTGCGTGTGCGTGCATAAGTGTGAATGCTAGCATGTGTGCTATGGAAAGCCCAAAGGGTAACACAGCTCGCCTCTCTTCAGTCATATTCACCAGTAAAAATGCTGATGTCATCTGCCGCCTGCCGCAAAATGAATGCCGAGACGTTCTGGCTCGTCTGTCATGTGATTCCCCTCGTACCGTAATCGTGGCAAGACGTTTCTTAATGTCTTAAAAGAGGTTATTTTATTTCTAATAACATCAACATAAAATTTAAAGGTGCTTGTGCAGTGAAGTTTCATTTAATTTGATCCCCCTTCTCCGAGTTGCTCTCTTTGTGTTAATAATAAATGTTCTTACGTTGGATGAGGTTTCCAATTTGTTGCATTAATTCAGTGATGAATGGTGGATCTGTGTGCAGGTGGTGACCAGGTCTCTCTCTGTCAACCGGGAACTGAAAGCTGAATTCATGTAAAAATACCCTCATCCTGTATTAGTGTTGTATTAGTTGGTCTGCAACTGAAAAGAGCGTCACATCCCCGCTAATCGAGACGGCGTAGATTCACCCAAATTGAAGGACGTGACGAAGTGAAGCTGAAGAGGAAAACACAAAACTAACCAGCAGCAGAGGAAGCTGGACCTCTTCACCACCTCCACCCATCACACACTAAGAACAACACATTTACTTTACTGACGTTGCTTTACAGGTTTTGTGGGTAATGAAGTCCTTCAAACTTTCAAACTTTCAAAACATCATAGTTATCTTTCGCTGCCACTAGGGGTCGTCAAAGTGCAACGTTGTCATTGGCATCACCATTAGTGGCAAATTCAACACGAGCTGGTTTTCTGTGTTTCTGGGGATAGTCTGTTAGACATGAGACCTACAGAAGTCACAGCACCGAGGCTTTGACCTTTAACCTTTGACCTCCTTATTATTGATTGGTTGTAATGTTGAGCTAAGACCTGAAGTTTACTCCACTGTTGCAGTCACTAGATAACAACATCGGCTAAATGGATATTTGCTTCATCTATTGTCAGGATGCTGTGGTTCTGACCCTTGACCTCCTTATATTCGGTTCTGACCCTTGAGCTCCTTATATTCGGTTCTGACCCTTGAGCTCCTTATATTCGGTTCTGACCCTTGAGCTCCTTATATTCGGTTGCTTGTAATGTTGATGATCTAGAAACTGAAGCTTATTCCTCTGACTAAGAGGGTAATGTAAAGAAAAACCCACTGTGGAAATCCCAATCTCACTCTTACACTCTTTACAGAACAATTTTCCATGCTCGTGGTTTTCTGCACTGCCCTCTGCTTTTCCCATTATTACTCTTGGTTTCACATCCAGCGTGGAGCTCTGTGAATTATCACCCTGCTATCTCTAATGCCACGGCTCCCCGGGTTTAAACCTCCCTCTCTCTCTCTCTCTGTCTATCTTATCTTTCCTTCTCTTTCTTTCTCCCAGTTCATTCTCTCTTTCGGCTAATTCCAACTCTCCTTGCTGTTTTTCACTCTGTTGGTTCTCTAGCTTACTTGCTCTCTCTTCTTATTCTCTCTCTCTTTATTTCTCGCCCTTCCCTTCGTCGCGGCTCAGAGGCTTTATAGCTGCCAGACTGGACTGAACAGAGTAAAATTACTTTGATAAAGAAAGAATGGATTTCCTCGCCTCTCAAGCCACTGAGTCTCCAAAGTTGATCACACTGCGAGAAATGTCTGGTGTCCCTCCCTGATTGGAGGCTGGAAATAAGGTGGATTGTCCAATCACAGTGTTGGTGGCCGATCCACTGGGGGTGACGTAAGAGAGACACGACGCAACAGAATCGTAAACAACAATGGCGGCGATGGAGTAAAGCAGCCAAATCCTCAGTTATTTCAGAATTGGAGGGCAAATGCATTGAGAAGAACATGGAACTGAAACAGCTACTGGTGATGTCAGTTGTATTCCTGGTCCATTCAGTTGTTTGTGTTTTTCTTCCTGGATAACTGGCCAATCGTAGACGAGGTGACGTCACGTTGAGATATTTCCAGTTTGATATCGAAAAATGTGCCGATCCTTTGAAGTCAAATTTCTCAGCAAACGTTTCAGAAAGTGACGTGTGATTATTCCCACCAATCCCAGACCTGGTCAAAACGAGGCTCAGGTGTGGCAGGGCGGGGCCAATCAGCTGTGCCTTTTCTTAATTGTTATAAATCAGCTTTCACTTTGCCTTGTGAACCAATGAACCAATGAACCATCGCTTGTTCACTTGTTTGAAAATGTGTCTATGCAGCTACAGTGTAAGTTTAAAATGCAGTGAATGAGTTCAGGGCAAATGGGAAGGGGAGATTCAGGGGGTTGGTGTGTGTGTGTGTGTGTGTGTGTGTGTGTGTGTGCCCATCTGATGGTAGCATTCACACTCATCCTTCTCTTCAATTCCCAATGATCACCTTTGCAGTTGTAGTAAGCCACTAGCCATGTAGCAGGTCAAACAGTACCATTAAACGGGACCCGATGTATTTTCCTCAGTGCAGCTTCACTTAAAGAGTTAGGGAGTGGGAGGGTTGAAAACACACACACACACACACACACACACACACACACACACACACACTCCAGCACCATTCTGGCTGCAGTCAGGATCCATAATGAGCAGTGACTGTACTTTACAGTTATTGACTGAATGAAGCACGAAGCGCTGGCGCTCTGTAGCTTGAGTTAGTGCAGCCGGCCAGGAGGTAACATGGCTGATGTAATAACACAAGCCATTTGGTGGACGCTTTTATCAAGTGCCTTGGAAACTTTCATCAGAGTATTGAACTTTCACTTTGACACCAACACATTAAACATCTAAAACTTTGACACAGCAAGACAAGCAGTGTGTGGACAGCCTTTAGCAACATTGGCTCTCTGGTTTTGACCACCACTAGGAGGCGACATACGTCCACTGTGAACACTGAGCTCCTCGCGTTAGCTAGCTGCAGCACAGTGCCAGGTTAGCTAACAACAACCTGGATGATTGGTAACTAGTAGGATTGGTTCAACTTCATTGGTTCATCTGGTGTCTGTTCTCCGTCATCGACTGTCCAGCAGGTCAAATCAAGCTGACATAGCTATTTATTTGCTGCTGTCTCATCTTTAATAGATTTTATATCCCAATAAAATGTGCAAATGAAAATGTACATGGATTAATTCCATCTTCCATCATCAAACCAATCACTTTTAAAATGGTCTCAAATGTCAGCAGCATTATAAACTCAGGTTATTGGCTATAATTACCCAGGCTGAGGGGCGGTAGGCGGCGTGCTGCTACGGGCCGGCCCTGCCAAAAGCACATTGTTAGTGTTGTTAGCTAACCTGGTGCTGTGCGGCCCCGGTGGGAATCTAACCCGTAACCCTGGCAGTGTTGGTGCCTTGCTCTGCTCACAACAGCATCTCCTTGTTAATGTTTTTTCATGTTTTCTGTGTTTGAAACTGTTTCTCTCCCCTGTGTTTCTGTTTTCCACTGCCAGCCGTCACCGTCTATCCACATTATATGGTATTTATCTCTCTTGTGCAACTAAACTGAATTGATCTAATGTTTATTTGACTGTGGCTGCCAACAGAACTTTCCTCTCAGGGATAATGAAAATCAGCTTGACTTGGCTTTTCCAGTGGCAGTCAGAAATATTAGACGTCAGTATCAAGAAATTAAATGCAGATGACTCCAGGAAAACGTCCACGTTGATCGCCAAGACAGGAAAACTTCCACCTTGAAGCAATTCACTGGCTTTGCATTAGCTGTATTTTATTTGCACAACAACAATGATATCAACATATTTAAAAGAGAATTAAATGAATTTATACACAGAGTAAGTGCTCATATATCAACCATCACAATTGAATGTGTGAAACTGATAAAACAGACATTAAACAAACGACATTGATAAACATGACGCTGGATCTTCAAAATAAAATCAAGGCCCGTGGGACACAATAATTCTGTCTTTAGGTGTAGTAAGAGTCAAAGCTGGCTTGTAACCACTGACGAAAAATTAAACACAGATGAGTTTTAGAGAAAAATTAAAAGCAGAGTACAAAATAATCTCAGTCAAGAATGCAGTACTCTTCCGTATTATGGTTTTGTACAACAGTTACCAACACATGAGAGTTTTCTTCAAAGTGTACATACATATAAATAAAAAACGTATCTATGGCAACCAGTTCCATTTTTGATGCAGAAAGGTTTTAAGAATTATCACTGAACACACCTTTCACTAATCAGATTGTTTGGCTGAAATAACCATAATATAATAATAATAATAATATAATAATAATAATAATAATAATAATAATAATGTCGTAAACATGATAAATCTTTCATCTTTAACAAGCTCATCTTTAAAGGGGCATTAAGTAATGTATGACCCCTACTGGCGACCAGTAGTAACTACAACAACAGAGAGCGAGCTCTGAAAGCCAGAAAGTAATCGTCATTGGTATTGATGAGCAGCCTTATCATCCTCCACAGATGTATCATGCTAACTTTGTGCTATGAGGCAGTAAAAGCCTCACTTATTGCCCCTTTAATGAAAGATGCCTCCATATCTAAAAAACAAGCCGTAGTGCTGCTGCAGCCGACCAATCGGAGTGACACTTTAATTGCGTCTCTGTTTGTTCTTGGAGACGAGACCGGCTGCTACCAGCTGATGTGTGTGACGCCAGTTTAATGATGCTATTCTAGTAAAACTGGGTAAGTCATATCTGTCTCCCTGCACTGCAAAGAATATCCACCTCAACAAGCCATTTAATCTAGATCTGAGTTCTTATTTTTCAAGTGGAAAAATCCACCGGTGGAGTGCAATAATTTCACTTGTTTCCAATGCAAATCATGTTTCATGGATTTTTGTGAATCAAGTCTCAAGATACTGAGCCAAAAAAGTAAAACGACTTTGGAAACAAGTGGAATTATCTGATGCCCACTGGTTTTAAGAAAAATAAGAGTTTAAAGATACACAAGGCAGCGAGAGGTTAACTGTTTGAAAATAATTTTGAGCTGCAAAACCCAGAAATCCTGTAAGGTTACGTCAAGTAAAAGCTCATGTTGGTGAGTCCAGCCTTCTCTGGACGAAGCCTCTCTGCTGTTCAGGAGACAGTTTGCATTTGGATTAAGTTTTGATTCACTTCCTGTGGGCAGAGATTTCCCGCCAGTGACCATACCCGACACCAGGATGTAATTTGGACCAACAGGGTGAATCTACGGCGTCTCAGTTGGTTTGGATGGGACGCTCTTCTCTGTTGGACCTGTTGTGATTTAGTCGGGTGTGTTTTTACATAAGCATCTTTCCTAGGGCAGCTTTAAATCTGGATGCAAGGCATTTTCTGCAGTGTGTCTTCATGGAAATCAAAACTATGGAAGCGTGCCAGGGGGAATTCCACAGAAGGCCAACGAGGTGCCAAAAGCAGATTTCCATGGAATCAACTCCATAAAACCGCAGCGGTGAAAGGAGCGTTAGTTCACGGTTCAGGACACCGCCAGCCCCCCTGCTGCTCTGAAATCTACCAGAAATGGTCTTGATGTAACGGATGTAGTGGGATGAGGACACTTTCTATGCATCAATATCACCAAGATGTTGTCGCTGGGTCCTGTCTGTCTCTCTGTCTGTCTCACTGTCTGTCTGTCTCCCTCACCGTCTGTCTGTCTGTCTGTCTCTCTCACTGTCTGTCTGTCTGTCTCACTGTCTGTCTGTCTGTGTACTGTTGAAACTGGCTGGTTCAGGACCCTCAATAAACCCTTCTCTGCTTCCCTGCACATACACACACAGTCACAGTCACATTCTCACATGCAGACAAGCATGACACAACATGCATGCATTCATACACACTTGCTCATATACAAATTGCACGTAAACACATACACATTCTCAGCATACTATCGGGGGGGTGGGGGGGGACTGTATCAGTCAGACTGAGGGAAAAGTATGAAGGTAAAATACAAACTTTACTCTGAAAGATTCGCTCTCCACATCTGTAAATTGATGTCTGTAGTTACAGAACAAAATCTGAGTTCTGTACAACGATAGATGATCACAAGGAAGAGTCAATAAATTATAAAATATTAATTTCAGAACTTTTTGCATTCACGAGTACAGATCTTACTTACTCATAGAAATGAAAGAACTCAATAGAGGACGGCGGTGTTTCCCTCCTTACTGCCTGGAGGAAGTGCCCCCCTGCTGTGAGGGTGTAATTCATATTACTGTAAACAGAGGTATTCCTGTCACGGTGGTGTATTTCAATATGTTCCTAGCCCACCTGACAGCCAGAGCGGTTGTTTGACTTTACGCAACAGCAGCAACACCCGAGAGGGCATTCCTGACTGGGAGGACGCGTACCACGGCGATGTGGTAACGCCGTTCCATGGAAATGAAAACGGTGACGCAGCACCGGGACAATTAAGTGGAGCGTCTGAGATCTCTGTTGTCAGCTAAAGCCGGGAGGGGTTTGGAACAGCAGAGCTTCACTACTGCTGGAAGATTCAAGCCTGGCCTCCAAAACCCGAGTCAGAAGGATATCTGGTCCTCGGGGTCTGATCCCTCCCCTGTGACCACATCCTGTAAAAGTCCATCTAAATAATGTGCTAACCCAACTTTAGCGCTCCTGCTGGTGCTAAAACTATATTTCTTGGCATTGAAATATATCAGGAGTGTCTTGTAATTTCAATCAGGATTTGGACCGGAAAGTGAGTCTTGAAAGCCAGAGGTCTGCCAAGTCCATTAGTCCTCAGTATTGATCATCAAGCCCATCAACCCTGCAAATATATTATGGTCATTTTAATGTGGGGCAGTAAAAACTTTACTTATATCTTAACTCCCCGTAGCGCTTATTCTTTATTCTTTATTCTCATAGCTATTAAATTGCTGCAAAGCGCCGCCTCAAGCAGCTTATTGCTGAAATCTACTGTATGACTGAGTTTGGGAACGTTTGCTGTTGTTTTTTTCAATTCATTTAAAGCTGAGGCGGGCCTCGTGGTTAAAGACACCGTCCTTCACCTGGGTAACCCGGGTTCAAGTCCTGTGTCCTGCTGGATCTCTGCCAGCTCTGCTAGGTCTGACCGCTGACCTTTGACCTCCCAGTGGAGGGGGGGCAAGAGTTCCCTACATAGATCAATAAAGTAACACATTTGATGCATGGCACGGTTTAGCTCCAAGTTGACGTCTAACTAAACCACTGAAAGGTTCTCACATCCACGTCAATACTGTGTCACCTGCAGCTTCAGTTTCTGTTTTGACTCTCGGCCTGATGGACGGAGACGCTCCCTGACATGTTTTGTCTTCCTCCGGTCTCCTGCTGGTTCCTCTCCGTTCTCCCTTCATCTCCAGTTTCTTCCTGAGCTGGAGACTCGGTCTGCCTGGAGGAGGATATAGAGGTGTTGGGCTTCATACTGACCGCTGTTCTTCCATTAGCCTAAAGGTCACAGGTTCAATCCCCGCAATAAGCAATGTGTCCATCAGCAGCTGTAAGTGGAGTGTCGAAGTGTCCTTGAAGACGCTGGAGACTATGAGTCCCTCTGGGATAAAGTAGAAGTTGGTTTCCTGAGACCTGTGAAGAGTTTGACTGACTTCCTCTCAGGTCAGGTTTATTATAGAGCCCGTTATCACGAACAAGCCTCAAAGGACTTTACAGGCCAAACCAAATCAGGCTGATAGACAATCAGATTATAACAGAACGTAGAATAATGCTGAAGCAGGAAGCTGCAGCCTGACAGGAATCGGGTGACTTTTTAGGTGGAACTAAATCAGCTGAGAATCAGTTATGACAGTTAAGATGTTACAGAATATAATCAGAACTAAAGCATATAAACAACAATTCATTTCCTTTCCATTCCTTAACGTTTCCTCCATTCCTTAACGTTTTCACCCTCCCACTCTGCTTTAACTGCGAGTATTAACAGGATGTGTATGAATCAATGTGCAGCAAAAGATTGAACTCGAATGAAGATTTTATTAGTAAACTGAACTGTACAAAAAACACAGAAGTATCTACATTTAGCTTGTGTATTTACATGAGCCTGGTCCCGACCAACACAGGTTCCACATGCTACATAACTACATTAGAGCAACAACAACGAAAGGTCTGCTATACATTAGGATTTATGATGTTAGTTGCATCAAAGCCCCAAATGATGAAGTGTTAGCATCCCCTTTAATGCTGAATGGACATGAAGTCAACGGTAGAGAGAGACACATGTTTCATTTCATATTATCAGTGTCCTGCAAAAACCTTGCAACTCCAAAATGTCCAAAACTTCACAGGAATTCAGTAAAAGTGGTTGTTTCTTCTCCGTTGTATTCATGACTTTTAGCTAACTTTTTATTTCCAGTCCTCTTATTTGGGTCCTGGGTCATGAAACATTTTCTATACAGTAATTCCT
This sequence comes from Hoplostethus atlanticus, assembly GCA_034670405.1. Taxonomy (NCBI): domain Eukaryota; kingdom Metazoa; phylum Chordata; class Actinopteri; order Trachichthyiformes; family Trachichthyidae; genus Hoplostethus; species Hoplostethus atlanticus. The sequence goes on from JAXDDX010000221.1 coordinate 484,600, forward strand.
ACATGTCCCAGAATGCCTTTCAACAACCCCAAGAGAAGAGGGTTGTCTGTGCTGTATACATGTAGGTGGAGAGAGTAACTTCCAGGTTTTCCAGTCGAGAAAAAAAAGGAAGAAATAGAGAGAGAACGAAGCCCTGGTGCCGCCTGGTTGTTCTACCGACCACTACCAATGACTGGCTGCATTGCATTCTGGTCTATCTTGGCTACTGCATTGCATTCTGGTCTATCTTGGCTACTGCATTCTGGTCTATCTCCTGTCGGTGGAGTAATTGGTCTCTCTCTCTCCTCTGATGGATTTCTCCTGTATGATTGTTGATCGTCGGTATAGAAAGAAGGCCTTGCTCTTTGATTCTGATTGGCTGACACCAAAACCTGATGGTTACCGTTGATGTTTTAGATCCACGAAACATTTTCTGATGTCAGACTGGAAATATCTCAAGGTGACGTCATGTCGTCTACGATTGGAGGAAGAACGATACAGACAACTAGATGGACCAGGAATGCAACATACATCACCAGTAGCTGGTTTCTTAAGTGTTAAAAGTGTTTTAGGAGTTTTACTTCTTCATAATCAGTCATGTTCAGTTTACAAAGAATCAGTTTCATCAGAGGAAGTCAGTCTTCTTCTGTGGTCGCTACCGCTGCCTCACTATTGTCCTCAAAACGCAGAAACGCTCCAGTATGCCATCAATGTTGAAAACCTTAAAACATAATCATGAAAGTCTTTACAGGTTAGTTTCCCTACTAAGTGTTTTTATTATTTCTGATTGTATTTTCTTCTTATGTACATTGTTACATTTTGTCTGCAGCTTTATGTATGACGCTGCTTCCTAAGCCTTTTCTCTCTTTGAAAGAGATTTTGTTTACATCTCACTGAGACTACCTGGTTCAATAAAGGTTCAATAAACAGACAGAATTCATACACACCATATTCAAAAATAGATATTCCAGTGCTGGAGAGATGAGGAGACACATGTGGCATTGCCAGGCTCTTTCACTGGATACTGAAACAAGCCTGGTTTCTTAAGCAATGGCTCTGGACCTAAAACTTTATTGTTGTTTGATTCGGTTCACTGGGTTCCAGGATGAGAGATGACGTTTCTCATTTGGGTCCCATGCTGAGAAAGTTAAGGAATTATATGACCACCTTTCCTCGTCAAAAGGCATTTCACCTTGAAGACAGGGAGCTGATCTACTTCAATCCTGGACGAGAATCCTGTCCGGGGCTAAATGCAACACAGGATGGATCACTGCTGTGTCCTGCAGCCTTCCTGGGTATACTCCTGGGGAAACGTGCCCTTGGAGGAGCTCTCCGCAGGCAAATATCAGTGTTTTTAATCCTTCAGAAGCTTACAAAACACACGTATGTGTTAATGAGGAGTTCAAGTACAGGAGCTTGGTGGATCCCTCTCATCCTCCCTACGTAGTGCCCTTCAGAGGCCTCTACCGGCTCCTCAGAAGTTCAGCGTTGTGTGGGAGTGGCCTTTTCCTTCCCAAGGCCCTCCTCCTTCACTTGAAGCTCCTCCCTCTTGAAGGAGGCGTGTCAGGATGTTGAGGAGGCGCTGATGGATGTCCCTGCCACGCCCTTTCTCTCCTCCTCCTCCTCCTCCTCCTTCTTCCTCCTCTTTATACTCACCTCCATCTGTCTCTGAACACTCCTGCACCGCCCTCTGCAGCTCCACCTGTTGAACAAGTAGCAGATTAATTTAAAATGCAAGCTAAGTAACAAATTATTCACGTTGCTGTAACTGAGTAGCTTTTTTGTGTACTAATTGAGTATTTTTCGTGGTCAGTACTTTACTCAAGTAAGTTTTGACTTAAAAACTTTATATTGCTTCCAAAATTGAGTACCAATTTTGTAGGCTTTCCATTAGCTTTGCATCAGAAACTGGAAAATCTGAGGTAAAAAAAATATGAAGAGTTCTGTTCCAAAATGAGATTTGCTACCTCAGATCACTATGTCCTCCACTCTGTTAAATCCTTTCAGTCCTCTTCTACCTGAATTGGATCTATCAGCTTGACCTAGTTAGGCCTGTAAAATCCTTTGAGGTTTGTTTGTGATAAAGAGCTGTAGAAATAAAGTTGACTTGATTTGAAAAAAGTGACAAAAGTGCTGTGGTGTTCCTCACTGCTATTCCCAGAGATCACCTGTCAATCAAACAGTATGTCCAGTATTGGATTTATCTATATAGCTCTATCCCCAAATGACTATCGTCCTATAGACCTGCTGTGCCAATGCATTAAGCAAGTCAGTGACTGGATGTGCCAAAATTTCCTTCAGCTAAATAAAGACAAAACTGAGATAATTGTCTTTGGTGCCAAAGAAGAAAGCCTGAAAATTGGTACATACTGTATCTTAACTCTAAAAACTAGAACCCTTGGTGTTATTATGGACTCAGATGTCAACTTCAACAGCCACATTAATAATGGTGTTAATAATAATGTAATGGTCTTCTCTCAGGTCTCCTTTACTACCAGTAGACTAGACTACTGTAATGGTCTTCTCTCAGGTCTCCTTTACTACCAGTAGACTAGACTACTGTAATGGTCTTCTCTCAGGTCTCCTTTACTACCAGTAGACTAGACTACTGTAATGGTCTTCTCTCAGGTCTCCTTTACTACCAGTAGACTAGACTACTGTAATGGTCTTCTCTCAGGTCTCCCTACAGCTCGTTCAGAACGCTGCTGCTAGACTACTAACAAAGACGAAAAAGTTTGACCACATCACGCCAGTTCTCAGATCCCTGCATTGGCTTCCACTGTGAGAATTTACTTTAAAATATTGTTGCTAGTCTACAAGTCTCTAAATGGCCTAGGTCCAAAATACATCTCAATATGAACCCTCTAGGCCCCTCAGGTCATCTGGGACAGGTCTGCTAACTGTTCCTAGAGTTAAAACAAACAGGGTGAAGCAGCGTTTAGTTACTATGTCTATTTTCGATTCTAAATCCTGCACTTCTAAATGCCCTAATTTGCACTGTGATTTTATTCTGTGATTTTATTGTATTTTATTTTATTTAGTTTTGTTTTATATGTTCTTCTTTTTAAATCTCTCATGTCTTCTTTAAATGTAAAGCCGTCAAGTCAAGTCAAATTTACTGAGGCACTTTGAATTGCCTCCGTGTATGAAAGGTGCTATACAAATAAACTTGATTGAAACTTTGTCTTTGTCTGTTCAGCCATGGTGGCTATCACTGCTCATGCTAACTACCCAGTTCTTCTTCTGGTTATTCCAAACAAACCGGAAACGTAAAACGCATCACTTCCTGTCTCCAGAGGAATACAGCTCTTCATGAAAGAGAACAAAGTTTCTAAATGTATTTTTTGTCATTATAATTCAATAAATAATATCAAAACACAACCGACCTGTAGCGGCAGCCCTGCCTTTGCCCCCAGTAGAGTAGGAGAAAACCACGGCCTGAAGATCTTCTCACAAATGACCTGGGAAGGAAAGGAAAGGAAAGGAAAGGAAAGAAAGGGAAGAGAAGGGAAAGGAAAGGAAAGGAAAGCAGAGGAAATGAAAGAAGAAGAGAAGAGATAGATACAGATAAATCAGTCTGCCTGACCCTGCCTTTGACACACACACACACACACGCACACACACACACACACACACACACACACAAAAGCATAAAAGACAAAGCCTCCATTCTCTGGGATGTCAGGATGTGCGATGGAGAGCCAGGGGTCACCGGGGGTCGCGATAAGTGATCAGAAGACACCTGTGGATCCTCAGATTGACCAATAGGAGAGCAGCGTGTCATCGACGCATCATCAGCACCCTGTCTGGTGCTGAGGTCTGGTCCGGTCTTCATTCATCTTCAGTTATCGTCTCTCTTCGTCTCTTCATCTTTGATTATTTTCTCTATTCATCCTTTTCTTTCCTCTCCTTCATTAATTTTCTTTTCCATTTTCTTCTCTTTTCTTCTTCTCTTCATTCATCTTCAATGTTTTTTTCTCCTCTCTTTTCCGTTTTGTTCTCTTCAACATTTTTAACTGAAGGATGGATGAATTCAAGGATTTATTCATCCTTCTCCTCTTCTCTATGCTCTTCTGTTTTCTTCTCATCTTTTCTCTTGTCTCTTAATTCATTTTCTCTTGTCCTTTTTTATTTTATTGTCCTTTCCTCCCTTTTCCTCTCTTCTCATTCATCTTTAATGATTTTCTTTTCTGCCTGTTCATCATTTTCTTGTCTTCTCTTTTTCCTTTTTTCCATCATTCATTTTTGATTCTTTTCTGTTCTCCTCTTTTCTTCTCTATTCTTTTCCTTCTCATCATTCATCTTCAATTATTTTCTCTTCTGTTTTCCATTTTCTTCTTTTCTCTTTTCTTCTTTCTTCTTCATCTTCTCTTCTCTTCTTATTTCTTCTTCTTCTATTCTCTCTTGTCATAACCTGTTGTTAATATCAGCTACCATCACAGCCTGTCTTTGGGTGTCTGTCTCAGATATACGGTTTCATAATTCAAATCTCTTGTCATGAGTATTTCCCCTCAACTCGTCTCCACCAGTCTCAAATTCACACATTCTCCTCTAATGAATACGCATATCCCATATCGTATGTTATCTGATATGTAGGCGCCAGCAGGGTGATGAGAGTCTATCTAGGCATTGTGGTGGTGATGACGGCAGTGATGGTGATGAGGCCGTGCACGTCTGGCCTGGCCGTGCACGTCTGGCCTGACCGTGCAAGTCTGGCCTTTGTGGCTTCTGTTCCAATTGTGTCCCAAAAATTTCGTCTGTATCGCTAGAGGACCGAAAGATCCAGAGGCCGCAGGTTGGCCCGTTTTGGCGAGAACCTCAAACTGGTTTGTCCGGATGGATGGAGCGCTGGCATAATAATAGACATTTTCATATTATTTTTATTATTTCTACTTTATTTTATTATTTATTTATTATTATTATTATTATTATTATTTGTATTATTATTATTATTAGTAGTAGTAGTAATATATATATAATGACATAAATATACTACATATGTATATTTATATAATAACATGAAATTATATATAATTAAATACTATTATTATTGTTATTATTAATAATAATATTCATATTAATAGAAAATATTACATGTAGTAGTATTATTACACTTATGATTATATATATGATAATGCTGATAATACTGATACGATATGAGCACACAGGAGTTAATAATAATGACATAATAATACAAATAATGAATTTAATTATTGATTATTGGGTATTAGAATTATTTTAAAATTATGAAAAATGATACAATTATTAAATTGTTATTATTATCACTACACTCGATAATAACAATAATGTGATGTTTCTCAGTTTAATTGTTTTTGTAGACATTATTATTATTATTATTATATTATTATAAATATTATTATTACCTGATGCTATTATTACCTGGTGTGTGAATGCTAATATTTAGTTGTTTTGCAGTAGACAGATGCGTACCTGATGATGATAATAATAATAGTAATAATAATAATAATAATAATAGTAGTAGTAATAATAGTAATAATAATAGTGATCATTTTGGACAACTTAAGCTTCACTGACAAACACGGCGGCAAAGGAGAGCTTCAAGATTCTTCAGGTGTAGAGAAATTGAAAAGTGTAAAATATGAAGTATGATAATACTGAGGGACTCTTACTTTGCTCTTGTTGGATCAAAGACCTGAATCAGCAGAAAGTTTAATTTGTGACCCAACAAGTTTCTCATAGATTTATTGAACTTTGTATTCTGAACCTTAAAATGTCATATTACACAATAGATGATGCTAATAATAGATATGTTTTTATTTATTTAAAAAATTGTTTGATTTATTATTTACGGAATCAATGAAGTGCATTTTTATCATGATATAAAATTGGTCTCCTTTAAATTAAATAGAGCCTGGGTTCATGGTGTTTGGTCACATTTATAATTTTCATTATATTACTTCTCATTTCCTGAAATCTTATAATACAGTTTTAGATTTCTTATTCTTATTCTTAAGAATGAGAATTCATAATTTATTATGAATTAAGTGTTTCAATGTGTCTTGAATAGTTTTATGGGTCCTGGTTTCATGAAATATAAAAAAAAGTTTTTCCATTTTAAAATGAGATTCCTCAATTTGACAAAGTCAAAGTCACACCTACTCTTGAATTGGGAATTAAGACAATATCAATACAATGCTAGCATTTTTACAGACTGGACCCTCTATATTTTAGAAAATTAGAATACAATGGGGTTTATTTGTCTATTTCCAAGGGAAAATGTTCCATTACAGCAGCAGCAGAGAATATAGGTGCAGGTTGTAGAAAAAAACAAAAAATTTACAACTGATCTAAATAAAATTAATTTAAAGTGTGAAATAAAATGTTTCTCTGTGGCTAAAATAAAAAAACATTATGGCTGTTCACGTCGACACATTTACAGATTTGCAGATGAAAACAGATTTAATGAATGTCAGGCTGTGATCTTTCCCCCAAATATCAGATATACATATATATCTGATATTTATATAAATAGAAGATATATAAATAACAGATTTGGAGGTGAAATCAAATGGAAACACAGCATCGTCGCTATGCCTCAGCACACCCGTTGCTATTATTAAGTAATTAACATTCCACATGGTGCTTTACTTCACACTCATAATTAAATGTTGTGAAAGATGGATTTCTCCTCGGGGAGTCGAGAAGAAACAGGCAGCCCTGTAATTTATCAGCCGCTTTGTTGTAGGGAGGGGAACATGCCGAGGCCCAAACTCAACCTCAGACATTTCCATTTGACTTTTTAGGCATTTAGCTGATTCATTTAGCCATTACAAGCAACCAGTAATAAGACTCAAAGCCACAGCATCCGGACATTAAATGATTAGATTACCTGGAACGACTATGAATGATAGAGAAGTGTTGGGTCAACAGATAAGGGACCGGGAGGAACATTTTTTTTTTGTAAAACGAGAATGAAATTAAATTAAAACTCTTTCTAAATTGATACACTGAATTTAAGTTTTCCTTCCTGAATTAACAGCTTGAATTAAATTGCATTCACCCCATTAAAAATGTAATATTGTTTATTTTCAGAAAGAAATTTACCATTGACATTACTACAATCAGTTTAATTAATGATTTTTAATTATATTTGAACTTGGAAGAAAATTGCCGACCTGACTGGAATTAATTTAAATAATAATATAAATTAAGAATACCCATTCTAAATTGATGAGCTAAAATTAAATTCCTTTTCTAAAGTGATTAATTGAATTTAAAACAGCTTTTCTCAATTGATGAATTTAATTTATAATACTGTTTCTAAATTGATAAATTTAATTTACAATCCCCTTCCTAAAATATTTGACTTCAGGCTCCAGTTCCTAAATTGATAAAGTGAATGTAAAATCCCCTCTCTGAATTAAAAGTGCAAGCTGCATTCTCAAGACCCTTAGAAGTGAAAGACCATGCCCTCTGTGCAGCCTTACCTGCAGGTTGCTGTTCTTCCGGCGGGGGCTGCATCTGTGTCGGTTACACCTGGAGGAGCAGTCGAAGAAGTTACAGTCGTCATCGCTTGTGCAGTTCTGGTCCAGGATGTCTCTCATCTTCGGCTCGAAGAACGCCATGTCCACGTCGATGGCTACCACCTGCAGCAAATAACACAGAGTCACATCTTCACCACAGACTCAGGGGATGGCCACATGGCTGTTGTTGGACATGCATATACTGTTGCAGGGATCAAGCTTGTGACCTTTCGGTTATGGGCTAGCCTCTGTCATAGATCACAGCTTGGTTCTTGGTTCTAAACTTACGTCTCCCTTTACACCTGTGTTAACATGCTTCCTGGATTGGAATCGGATAACACAAAAGGGCATAAACTGGTTTAAATCCACTGAAGCTCCAATCCCCCAAACCTGCTCCAGAGGTGAGGAGAGACGCATTTGGACATTAACAACAAAGTGTAAATGCAATGCCTCTCCAATCTACATGTAGGAGCTAAAATGATAAACTTTCACATGTGGATGCAACCAGGAAATGGCCGCAAAACAGGCAGCAGGCAGCTCAGAGAGTAACAAACCGGTCACAAATGGATGTTCAGGGAAGAGGAAGACGGGGAACAAGCGAGACAAGGTGTTTGCTGTTAGTTTTTAAGGATGGAAGTGTTACGAGAGGAAGTGACGGGTGTGACAATCTGCATTTTGGTGATGGAAAGAGAACTTCAATGTGTCCAGCTACATCAGATGTAGACACAATCCGGATTGGAGATGCATGTTACCAGGAGAGATCGTCCTGTGACTGTACAACCATCATGTATGATAGAGAAGCGCTAGGAAAAGAAATAAGAGCCAGGAGGAGCATTCTTTTTTTTTTCCTTTTAAACAAGACAGGACTATTTTCTATGCAAGCAGAGCATGCTGGAATGGGAGAGGGGGATGTGATGGAGGAGAGAGGGGTGATTCAGATGTGATCAGGGGGGAGAGGAGAGGTATTTCTTGAAGAGACAAATAGGGAGTGAGGATGTCAAACACACTCTGCAAGCACTCTCAGGATAGCGCTGATTTAGTGTCGACGCCGTGAAACACGCAGACACATTAATAATGGTGTCAGAGCAGCGATTCAGTCAGGAACCCAACTTATGATGTTTAACCCGACGCCTCTCAAAGCTTCTCGTGGGAGTCGAGCCAACGAGACACAACGTGGAATCTGATTCAGTCCAACTTTAGTCTGACATTGCAACCGTAACTACCTACTACTACGGTAAGACCATTTAGTTTAAGTCTAAATTAAGGGTCCTTCTGACTGCCCTGCAGTCTAGTCAGGACTCGAGGGGATTCAAGGACCTAACTGAGCCTCGGTCTGGATTCCAGATCAAACGTGATTAAAGTTCCTTTCTGACTCCCCAAACTCTGAAGTCTGAAGGTGATTGAAGGACCTTCTGACTGTCCCTCAGTCTAGACTCAAGACTAACGGTGATTAAAGGGCTTTTTGACTGTTTCAAAGTCTAAATCCAGGACTAAAGGTGACTGAAGGGTCCCTCTGACTGACCCACCATCTAAACTCGACACTAAAGGAGACTCAAGGACCTTCTAACTGCTCAAAAGTCTTAAGATTGTAGTCAACAGTAGCTGATAATGTAATAATGTACTGTGATGTAGTGGTAAATGAAAAGGTGGGTCAGTGATCAGTGATCATCATAAGGCAAACCACCGGCAAAATCACTTTCAGACATTCATTATTTCATGTGTTTTTTCCTTAGAGAACCAGAATCATGAATCAGGATGAAAATCAAAACCTGGAGGTAAAATTAGTTAAGGGCCTTACTCAGGTTTTTTCAACCAGTGCAGATCTCATTTTGGAAATCGGATTATATATTAGTCCTCTATTATTCCTCCTTATTATTCTTCTTGTGAACAAAGTTGAAGTTTGCTGTTTTAGCTCTGAAAATAAAGCCTGGCTAATGAGCACAGCAAAGACAACTGGAATTCCTTCAGTGTTTACATGGAAAGCCGAGGAGCTGTTTAATCAGCAGAGCGTCCGGAGGGTTTGGGTAGAGACGCAGAAACCCTCTGGTTGTTTTTCCAGCGGCGTCTGATGGTTTTATGGTTCATGCTGGCTGCGAGAGGCACCGGGTCATGCTTTCATTACTTCAACACCATGTCAGACCTCTGCTGGCCTCGCGACAACACTCTCACAGCGCTGAATTACAACTGGTTTGTCTTTGACAGTCCAACAGCAGCCGTATACCGACAGAAAACAGGCAACAAACATGAGGCCAAACGGGGAGGAAAGAGCAGAGAGCCTCATTATGGCCTATTAGTGTTTTGCCTATAAAAGTGCTGCTATGGAACAATCATAATAAAGAGTAACAATTCACTGTTTGTAATGCCAGCGCTGTAAACAAGAAATAATAATGTCTTCGCCTGCAGCCAGCAGAGCATCATATCATATAAATTACACATAAAGCCCATGGTTATTTCATATATGTCCTTTATTAACTCAACATCGGTATTTGGCTGATTTAACCCAACGTGAATCAGCCAGTTGTACAGAACTGGTTAGTTCCCCTCTCTACTCACTGTCCTTTGCTCTTATTCCATCTCTTTTCATTGCATTTCCCTTTTTTCATGATCATTTTACTCCTTGTTTCTGATTGCTTGTAAATTGAAATATGAATGCACATGACAGCTCGTCTGGCGTCCAACTCACCGTCAGGTCCGTCCTGATGGCAAAGTTCTCCGGTTTGATGTCGCAGAGGTGCAGCCTGTGGGTGAAGTCATTGTCAAAGTGCCACACCATATCCAGGAAACTCAGCGCGATGCGATGCACCATGTCCCTGGTGCTCCACCTTGCACGGGGGTAGGCGCTGCCTCCCTGACCCCGGAGCCCAGGAACAGCCACCTCGTCCAGGGAGAAGATGTTCTGGTCCCAGGCGTGACCGGCGGACAGGTACTCCACAGCGTAGAAATGGCCGCAGGAGCCGAGCACCTTGGCGACGTGGGTACTGAGGTCCTGGAGGACTCTGGAGAATAGAATAGAAAAGAATAGAATAGAGAAAACATATTATGAATCAGGTTTAAAGGGACAATGAGTTTGGTTTTTACTGCCCCATACCAGAAAATGACCATTTTCAACGGCTCATCGATGGAGGATGGAGTGTTTCAACACATTTCAGCTCCCGAGGCTAAAGATCCTCGTTCTCAAGACAAAACATCAAATACCAAAACAGTTTTATTTTTCAGTGTTCAGCAGGGTGATATTTCACCTCCTACTAGATGTTTCTGGTCACTTTGGGAGAATGGGACTTTCTTGTTTGTGTCATGTACAGGCCACCGTAGCTCAAGGGGACGGAGGAGTGTGTGTGTGTGAGGAGATACGTTCTCTCTATCTTCTCTCTCTCTCTTTCTATATCTCCCTCCTTCTCTTTATCAGCCTGCCATTCTCTGACACACACACACACACACACACACACACACACACACACACACACACACACACACACACACATTTGTTGCAGCAGCTCTGCAGGGCTCCAGATAAGCAGGGTCACCTCGCCTCGCCTCGCCTGGTTTATTTTTGGCCGAGGCGTTTAGGCTTCAGGCCAGCGTACGGCGTCTGGACGCCCGCGGCCTCGTCTCTTTCCATCTCTTCGTCCTCTGATATCCTCAAGGATGAGTGACCTATTTTACAACGGGCCGATTCAGGTTTGTGAAAAGTGGTCGTGTAAATGACACATTCATGAGAGGCTAATTCCTCCATAACTTCAATTTTGTGGATTTCAGTATTTCTGTCTCTGTTAGTTTCATAGTAATGGCTAAAACCAATAATCCTCTAATGGCAGAAATCCCAGATCTGGATCACCACCAAAATCTCATCAATTGTTCACTGGACCTATCTGTTGACCAAATCTCATGGAACTCATTTTCAAGTTTTTCCACGACTTTCAATAACCGACTCAAAGCGCTCCTATGACCTGGACTTTTCGTTCCTTCCTGTCCATGTAGGTTTCCAGTCTGGTTTCCACTCTAGTTGCACTGAAACCAGCTGATGCAACAAAAGTGTGAACCAGGTAGTAAAACACATTCTGCTGCGTTCCTGGAGGGTGACCCGTTGGTAAAATGATATTCCCTGACTTCCCAAGAGAATTTATCCAATACTCTGACTTCCCCTGCCTGGAATACTCCTCTCAAAAATTCCCTGATATTCCAGAAATGTCATGACCAGTAGGAACTCCGTTATCCCCCCCCCCTTACATTTTACCTGAGAAAGGTGTACTCCTCTTGCTGCAGCAGGGACCAGAGTGAGGCCAGCTCTGCTCTAGAATAAGCCTTGTCTCTGTTTTTCAGCTTGTTGCCCCAAAGTTTGGCCAAGGAGCTGTTCCCTCCTCCTGCTCCTCCTCCTCCTTCCTCCTCCTCATCCTCCTCGGCTAACCCCAGGGAGTTGCGGACCTCGGATCACAAAAAAAAGACGGACTGTAAACTTGAATACGGCAATCTGACTGTTCAATAATAATAATAATAATAACAATAATAACAATAATAACAACAACAACAACAACAATAATAATAATAATAATAATAACAATAACAATAATAATAATAATAATAATAATATTTTCTTGTAAAGTACAAAGTGCTTCACAATTAAAATAATAAAAATACACACATACACACACACACACACAGCCAAGACAGAAAGAGATATTAATTGATTGCAAGTCGATAAAAGTCGTTTTCAGTCGGCTCTTAAAAGAAGAACTAGCTAGATAGAAATGGATTTCTTTCGTTGAAATTGTGCCAAAGTTTATGTCCTATAATTGCAAAAGCTGGATCACTTTTAGTCTTTAATCTGACCTTGGAACAGTCAAAAGAGTTTTGTCAGCCAATCTGAGACGACAGCTTGAGGACATAACGGGTCTGGAGCCGAGCCACTTTCTGCTTTGAAGATAATCAATAAAATGAAAGAATCAAACCTAAAAGTGTCTCCTGGGAACCTGTTGAGATTGGATCTGAATCTCAGGGTATCAACGGTTCATGCTGCCTGACCTGAAGAAAACCTGAACAGAGTTTTACTGAACAACTAAACTAAAGAACAACTAAATGCACTAAAAACAGGAAGGAGTTCATTACACTCAGTGAACAGTGACAATAGGCTCCTAACCGCCCTCTGCCAGCAAGTATCCACTATTATTGTCTCATTTAAGTTTCCTTACAAGTAAAGATTATTTACCAGTAAATATAATTTACTATATTTATTAATTATTAATGTGAGGTTAGTGATCAATTTTAGCCCCTTTGGATGCCAAACAATTCAACATTTATTAAAAACATGTATTCTGTTGTGTTGTGGTCATGAAACTCACTTCCAGGGTGGCGTAGAAAACCACGTCCAGGGGGGAGAGATCCTCCGCCGTGTCCTGGGGGGGGCGGGACTTGTTATTATAAATGATACAGAATGGGATATTTACTATGATTGGCTGCTAAGTCAACCAGTAAAATACAAAGTACAATTCAGTCACAAACTTCTACAACATTTGAAAACATTAAAAAAATATATAAAAGTGCTATAAATAGTACCAGAATCCAGTATTGAGTATTTAACACACAGCAGGCAGTAAATAAATGCATTGCACACACACACACACACACATATACACTCACACATATACACTCACACACACACACACACACACACACACACACACACACACACACACACACACACACCTGGTACTCCAGGATCCCCAGGGGCTCGTAAGAGGAGAAGTTCTCCAGTTTGGACTTGAGGATGACGGGTTTTCCTCTCCAGTGCGCCTCGATCACCTTCTTCCCGTTCTCGTAGTAGAGGCAGCGCTTGTACTCCACCAGGCCGGCCTCACACAGGTCCTCACACATGTCCCCCGTCACCGCCCCCTCGCCGTACTCTGAACACTGGACACAAGGAGGGAATACAGCAGGGGGGCGTTGGCTAGATTCAGTCACCACCAAAACTTCCAAACCTGTCTGATGGTAAAACCCAACAGTGATCTGACCTCCAGTCAGTTCATTACAACAGACTTTACCAAGAATCTATCTCCAGAAAGACCTGAGGTTGTTTTTCGGAGGTTATCTGCTGCTTGGTGTGTTTTTGTGTCTCTTTGGTTTTCTCTCCGCCTCGACGTTCATCTCCTTCTGCTTTTCTTATCGGTTTCTTTTACTGTGTGAGGTCATCCAAGGTGAAGGAGGACATCATACAACTCAGTGATCACAGTAATGAACACACACACACACACACACACAGACGCACACATTCCCAAAACACACTGAGACCCACACACACACACAACTTGGCCACCTTCCACCTCACACACATCACTTTCCCCCAACACACAAACACACACACTCCCCAAAACACACATTCTGACACACACACACACACACACACACACACACACACACACACACACACACACACATGCTTGGATGTGTCTGAATAGCTCAGTGTCCACAGGTGAGGGATTACCTCTCTAATCCTGCTCTGTCCTCAGGATCCTGTCAGCTGAACACACTGATACAACCAGACTGGTGTTAGCGCTAGTGTGTCTCCACACCAAGGCTATATTTCCCATGAGCCCCGTTGCTTCTTGTCCTCACCAGAAAGATTTTATTTTTTCCATTTTTATTTTGCAAGTGCTTTGTGTTCATCATCTGTGTGATGTTGGAACGAACACTCATCAGTTATTGATCCGTCTCTGCAGTGATCAGCTCACGTTCATCCTCGTCTAGACTGAACATCTTCTGCAGGAGAAGATCTTCCTCTCCATCTCCATCTCTCTCTCCCTCTCCCTCTCTCTCTCTCGCTCTCTCTCTCTCTCCATCTCTCTCCCTCTCCCTCTCCCTCTCTCTCTCTCTCTCTCTCTCTCTCTCTCTCTCTCCATCTCTCTCCCTCTCTCTCTCTCTTACTGTCTGTCTGTATGATTGGTCTCCTCCCTCAGATAAAAGCTGCAAGTGTCCTCTCTTTATCGTGGGCTGTGTGTGTGTGTGTGTGTGTGTGTGTGTGTGTGTGTGTGTGTGATGACGGACTAAACAGGAGTGGGAGGAGAGGTGATGAGAGTCAAATGAGACCCTGCCATAATGCCCTGCCCCCCCCCCCCCCCCTTTACCCCCACCACCCCATTAACCCCCACTCTCTTCACCCCCTCAGTTGGGCCCACATTTCATGCTGGTTCCTGCTGTCTCTCATCAGACAGAATAACTACTGCTGTGTGTGTGTGTGTGTGTGTGTGTGTGTGTGTGTGTGTGTGTGTGTGTGTTGATATTCATCTTCACAAAATTACTTCTACATTCAATTGAGAAATCTTCCCATTGATGTTCTTTTCTGTCCAAACCAAATTGAAGACGTTTTAATGCCTGGAACTGATCTCAAGACCAATTTAAAAACCAAGACATGGAAACAAATCTGACTAAACCAGCCTGAACATCTACTGAACGTCTACTGAACACCTACTGAACATCTACTGAACGTCTACTGAACGTCTACTGAACGTCTACTGAACATCTACTGAACATCTACTGAACTTCTACTGAACGTTGTGGAACTAGAGATGGGCAGAATGAGAAACAGGACAACATGAAATAGTAAAGAAATCGTTAAATAGTAGAACTAGAGACGTGAAGTCCAGCTGTGTTTAGTGAATCTGACCAGTAAATAATTACATTTCATACTGAGTTTTACGGTCAGCAGATTTCACATCGCAGCAGGAAGAAAAGAGATAAATATCCTGATGGAGGGACCAATAAAGATGGAGTCAGTTTATGATGTACAGGTTCGACCTCAACACGTTAAAAAACCATATTAACTCAGCTTTGGAAACGGTTTTGATCTGATGTCAGGAAGATGTTTTGGTGCTGATCTCACTAAACGACGCAGGAAGCAGCGGCGGAGACTTTTATTTTGACGTTTTACTCACACAGGTTTTCTACTCGACGTCTGAATGTGTTTGTGGTTTCTTGTAAAAAGTTAAGACAAATTATGCCGCGCCACCCACCACCCTCCACCGCCACCACCCACCCTCCACCCTCCACCCCCCACCCTCCACCCTCCACCCCCCACCCTGCACACGTTTTGACAGCCACAGCAGCGGTTTGTTTGGAATCAACAGAAGACGTTGCCAAAATCAAATGAACACTCACAGAGTATCACTTTAACGAGAAATTAAGTTGACAGTCGGTTCACATCTGTTGTTAGACATCTGGCTGCTGCTTTACGCCCCCCAGCCCTCCACACACACACACACACACACACACACACACACACACACACACACACACGTCTGCGTCTCGGGTCATCACTAATAGGAACCTGATCTCACTCATATAAAACTCCTGTAAACACAAACCGAGACGCAGCGGGATGAAAACCTGACTGTCACCTTGCGGCTGTGTAACCGGATCTCGTCTCTCCAGGTCGACGTTACGACAACAACGTCAGCAGAAATGTGAACTTTAGCCTCCAGCCTGAATTAGACACAACAATGCGTATAAAACAGTAACTTCAGGAGCAGCTAGCAGCTCCAGGTAGCTAACGACGGACAGGAAGAGGAAGTTGCACGGTGCGAGGTAAAGCTATCCGGCTGCTGCAGACTGAATCACCTGGATCCAATCTGGATACGAGTCAATGGTCACAGACACACTTTGCTTTGTGTGGAAGTCAGCTGCACCAACAAATCAATAGATATATATCTATATAAATATCTAATATCCAGGCGCTCTTTTGCTAAAAGTAGAAACAGGTTTTTATCTTCGAGCACCTTCAGATCCCAGCCTGGGACGCCGGTCGCCTCGGAGGCCCCGGTCTTTGTTCCAGCGCTTGGTGAGCTCTCCGGCCTTCACATATCCGCTGTAATTCCCTGGATTTCCTCCCATCACTCCCTCCTCCTCCCAGCTGCTTCCTCCCAGCTCCTGCCTGCAGCTTGTAAACGCTCCCACCGCGCTGTTTAGAACGGACCGCTGGGCCGGTTAATGGTGTGTGTGTGTGTGTGTGTGTGTGTGTGTGTGTGAGAGGGAGGGAGAGAAAAGGGAAATGTGTGTATTCCTGATGTGTGCAGTGTTTGTGTGTGTCGGTTGGAGAGTATAAATCTAGTGTATGTGTGTGTGGTTCGACTGATAAGGGTTTCTGAAGGCCGATACTGATTCCACGTTTTCAGTGTTTCCTCCAGAAGTTATTAACAGTGAATTCATTCAGACACTAAAACTCTCCATTGAAACTCTTTTAGTGTCAGCAGCTCTTAAGGCATTCAATGGAAGAGACACTACAAATACAACTTTATTGAACAATTAAATTAAAAAGTATTTGCAAAGAAAATAAAAAAATCACAGATGGACGACACTGATTGGCTGATATCTGATAATCATAAAAGACCATGTATCGGTCTAGTATCAACGTTTACACATTCACTTCCCTGATGCTGAGCTTCATGTATGCAGTTTGTCTTTGGGGATCTGATGCAAATGTCTTTATCTGTGTGCTGGTGTATGTAAGTGCATGTTGTGTGTGTGTGTTGTGTTGTCGTCAATGATGTGTCTGAGCTCTTGTTTATTGGCTCTTGTTTATTTGATACACTTATTTGTCTTAGCTCTTGTTTATTTGATTCTCTTATTTGTCTCATTTGTTTAAGATATAGTAGGTAGCTAACTTATTGCACTCTTACCTTAACACTAGTTCTGCTCTTAGTTGCTTGTTTAGGAAGGAAATGCACTTACGATTTCTGGTGACTAGTAGTTTTCTTGCCTACCTATGTTGAATGCACTCATTGTAAGTCGCTTTGGATAAAAGCGTCTGCTAAATGACTGTAATGTAATGTAATGTGTAGATGTTTAGGAAGCTTCATGTCCTGTATAAATGAACTGTCTGCTGGTGTAGATGTGATGGATGTGATAGGTGTAATGGATGTGATGCATGTAATGGATGTGATGGATGTGATGGATATGATAGGTGTGATGGATGTGATGCATGTGGTGGATGTGATGGATGTGATGGATGTGATAGGTGTAATGGATGTGATGCATGTAATGGATGTGATGGATGTGATGGATATGATAGGTGTGATGGATGTGATGCATGTGGTGGATGTGATGGGTGTGATGGATGTGATGGATGTGATGGATGTGATGGATGTGATAGATGTGATGGATGTCGGTGAATGGTGGAGTCCAAGTGAACAACATGGATGCAGTTCCTGTCTCTGCTGTCATCTGAGTTTCTGCTGAACGCCAACAGCCAGAATGTTTGTCCGACTCCCCCGAAGCTGACGACAAATGGATTTGGACAAGTCGGCTCTCGAAGCATTAGGAACCGTTAATGAAGTCTGGATCTGTCTGCCAGACAAAGACGGCGCTTAATCAGCGTGGCGTTTTCACAAAAGTCATCTGATTATTGTGAAAACGTTTTGTGTCCTGTCACATTTCATGCATGTGAAATCCCACGAAAGGCAGCGAGGGCAACCAAAGACGAGACCTTTCGGAGGGTATTATTCACAGTCAAAGACGGCCTTTGTTGTGCGTGGCGAGCCCAGACTGCAGCCTGACATTCCATAACCGTAAAGCCGAACACACGAGCCTTAAAAGGCACATTAAACAGCCTAATGACATTCCTCTGTGTATTCAGCCTAAAGGCCCAGATTAACCAAGCATGCAACACAGCAACAAGAGTACCAGGAGCCCAACTCCCAGTAACGAGAGAGGGTTGAACCGCAGGTCAACTTGCTGAGGTTGTAAACGTTTTTCAGGAATCAGGAGCTGGAGGCGTTTTACTGGAAACCAATCAAAGATATGCTGTGGGAATATCGCCGAAACAATTGATTGAACAATTGGTACTTTTTAGAGAATAGTCCTTAGTGTTTTAAAGATATCGAATGATGAACGTCAAAGGTTTTGATAGAAAGCGTAGTAGAAATAAACTCTTCAAGTGTAGCTGGAAAACATGGCAGCAGGTTATCTCTCATGTCTCTCATGTCGAGTGGTGTCATATATTTCATATATTTCGGTAGATAGCTGATTAAAATGACTTCACCACTTCACGTGTGATTTGATCAGATACCAAAATAACGCGTCACTTGAAAGACATTAAGTGGCTCCTTAAGCTTTTCTGAAGTTAAAATGCTTGTTTTGTATAGCAACAGCATGCATACACACACACACACACACACACACACATACACACTCATGTCTGAATTGGCCTTCTCCATCCTCCTTAGGTCTGGAGTGTAGAGAGGTAGTGATTACTGTGGTGGATCGGCTGCAGAGAGACAGACAGCGTTGTAATCAGACTAATCTCCTTATAGCATCTTTAGTTTAAAATCTCAACTGTGTAAAATGGATTATGCTTGTAGATCAAGTTGATTATGGATCATCGTGGCAGGAATTTAGGCTTTCTAGTTGTTTTAACCTTTACATGCTACATGCAGCTGATGCTCTTATAACAGCAGAATGATACGTTTTACGTCTCAACAGAAGAAGAACTGGGTAGTTAGCATGAGCAGCGATAGCCACCGTGGCTGAACAGACAAAGAGAAGAGCGCCACCTACAGGAACTCAAACTCCACCAACAGGAAATACAAGGAGGAAGACGTCACAGTACTGGACACACTGTTTGATTGACAGGTGATCTCTGGGGAGAGCAGTGAGGAACACCACAGTGAGGAACACCACAGTGAAGGACACCACAGTGAGGAACACCACAGTGAGGGACACCACAGTGAAGAACACCACAGTGAGGGACACCACAGTGAGGGACACCACAGTGAAGAACACCACAGTGAAGAACACCACAGTGAGGAACACCACAGTGAGGAACACCAGTGAGGAACACCACAGTGAGGAACACTACAGTGAAGAACACCACAGTGAGGAACACCACAGTGAGGAACACCACAGTGAAGAACACCAGTGAGGAACACCACAGTGAGGAACAATACAGTGAGGAACACTACAGTGAAGAACACCACAGTGAAGAACACCACAGTGAGGAACACCACAGTGAAGAACACCACAGTGAAGAACACCACAGTGAGGAACACCACAGTGAAGAACACCACAGTGAGGAACACTTTAAATTCCTTCATCAACATTACAAGCAGGTTATTGCAAAAAGGCAAAATACGTTTTTTTTTACATTACGGGCTCGGGGGAATCATTACCCACAATGCCTCAGCCCGTGTGCTGTTTGTAGCCGGCCTGCTTGTCTTTGGTCGGTGGAGCGAACCGGTGAGCGGCGATACTGCAGAGACAGACTAGACATAAGACTAGGCATGACAGGAATGTCCTTATGGAGAGGCCCTTAGATGTCCCATTACACCACACACACACACACACACACACACACACACACACACACACACACACACACTTGTTTTACTATAGTTGTGAACCTTGACCCCTAACCCTAACCCTGATGCTAAGCTAACACCCAGAGTGACCTCACTTTGTAAAAATGTCCAACAAACTGGTTCTCACCAGGACAGAAGCAACACAGAATGAAGGAAAATGAGCTTCGGCGTTGTTGGACTATCGTCAGGAGTGACCTCTGGGCCCCGGACACCCCCGTGGGCCCCGGACACCCCCGTGGGCCCCGGACACCCCTGTACTTAAAGGGTGCATTGTTCATCGTACGTATCGGCAGCATCGCACAGAAACCTCCAACCTCCAGCTCAGCAACACATTTTAAAATTTCGCTCCTCTTGTTGTGTTTACGTTCATGTGCTTGGAGGCGAGGTGCTTGGAGGCGAGGTGCTTGGAGGCGAGGTGCTTGGAGGCGAGGTGTTTGGAGGCGAGGTGCTTGGAGGCGAGGTGCTTGGAGGCGAGGTGTTTGGAGGCGAGGTGTTTGGAGGCGAGGTGCTTGGAGGCGAGGTGCTTGGAGGCGAGGTGCTTGGAGGCGAGGTGTTTGGAGGCGAGGTGTTTGGAGGCGAGGTGCTTGGAGGCGAGGTGTTTGGAGGCGAGGTGTTTGGAGGCGAGGTGCTTGGAGGCGAGGTGCTTGGAGGCGAGGTGCTTGGAGGCGAGGTGCTTGGAGGCGAGGTGCTTGGAGGCGAGGTGTTTTTAAAGCTTGTTTTGTTTTAAGTGATATTCAACACTTGAGAATTGTCCTCGTTGTGTTGAACGGAGCGAGGACTGAGAACAATGGGCTGGTTTTCATGAAGCATGTGGGAGGTATGGAGTGTGGGTTGGACGGCTAGAAGGCCAAATGCATGCATTCACCCCTCCACGTGCATGTACACACACACACACACACACACACACACACACACACACACACACACACACACACGCTTGGAGGCTCGCGTACAGGCTATCTAGAGCTAGTAGAGGGTGGGAAGGCTGACCTGAAAACTACACACACACACTCACACTCACACACACACACGCACACGCACACGCACACGCACACGCACACGCACACGCACACGCACACGCACACACACTCACACACACACACAGAGCTAGAGTGTGGGTGGACTGGGTGACCAGGAGGTCAGTTCACTGGAGGTTCAGGCTGATCCCACAGCTGGTGAGTCCAGAGCCCCAGAACACAGTTCCTCTGGTCTGAGGAGGGGTTCAGGTTCACACTGACCAATCACAAGCCAGCCAGAAGTCCCATGACTCCCCAGCAGCTGGTTGATTGGTTGAGTTCTGGTAACCTGTCATCCCACCAGGTTAGAGAGTCCAAACCAACCTGGTTCCAGTCTGTCACTTGATCTACCATGATGGACTTGTCTGCTCTTCTCTGGTGTTCATACCAGTTAAGAACACATGAAGAAACATCTGAACATGACTGACCAAGTCTCCTTCTACCCATAATGCCTTGTGTTTTGGGTGGTTTCCTGTAGCTGGTTGGATCCCGTTCTCTCTCCTAACGAACCACCACAGTTCTCTTCTACCCATAATGCCTTGTGTTCTGGGGTGGTTTCCTGTAGCTGGTTGGATCCCGTTCTCTCTCCTAAAGAACCACCACAGTTCTCTTCTACCCATAATGCCTTGTGTTTTGGGTGGTTTCCTGTAGCTGGTTGGATCCCGTTCTCTCTCCTAAAGAACCACCACAGTTCTCTTCTACCCATAATGCCTTGTGTTCTGGGGTGGTTTCCTGTAGCTGGTTGGGATATATTTATGTATGACTGGCAGATATCCACTTTTGGTGATAAATATCAGGCTAATATTTGCCTTTTATTAAAAATTGGATATCTGCCAGTCATGTTGTCCACCTCCTTTTTATTATTCTTTTTATTTACTTTATTTACTTTTGTCTTTAGTCTCATCAGTCTGGTTTCAGTGGAGAGTTTTAGTGTCCATGATGGTCTGAATGATTCAGAGGCTGAGGAGAAGAAAACTCTGAGGGAAATTCTCTGGATGTTGGGGGATTTTTTATACATGACAATGATCAAAATCAAAATAGCAAATATCCCCTACTGGCAGCTTCATGTCGGTTCGGTTGAACCCTGGAAGTTCAAATGGTCTTTCCAATACTTCTCCCTCCCACTGAGAAACATCATGAGGTAGGTAGGAATGCTACGCCTACATAACACATGCACGTGCACAGATACACACACACACACACACACACACACACACACACACACACACACACACTCTCTAATGCCTCTATATGAACCACTAAACTCTAGCGTGCGTTGCGGCTCGGTCTGATGTAATACCTGGATTAATTGTACTTAGACCGCTCCATCAGCTCCCTCCATCCCGGTGTGGTGGTGGAGCCGGCAGTAGCCCCGATGACAGGTTCAGGAATGTGAAACTGTAGGATTTATGGAGTGTGTGAGTGTTTGTCTCCCGGGGCAGAGCAGCACCCTGAGGTGACGATAGAAAGACACTCGGATTAACACGCAGCGAGAGGAGGAAGGTGAGTAATGATACCGCCTCCAGCTCGGCTGAGGCTCGGCGTCGGATCAACCCACCGCCGTACCAGCCACATTAGCTTTACATTTTGAGGAGCCGGGAGTGAGAAGTGAGAGTTTGCTGGTTGGGTCGTGAACCAGCGTGAGCAGCTCCAGGGCCGCATCTCATTTCTCTTTTCAAGCGGCCCTTGTCGATTTCCATCTTAAGTGCCGGTCTGTTCCTCCGATAACTCAAGTGACCTTTCTGAGATCGGCCGAGGGAGCCAGCCAGCAACGTTGTAGACCTCAGGAACGCATTTTTCCCAGAATGCATTGTGATCGATCGTAATTTCCTGCCTGCTGTGCGAGTGCATGGCGGGACAAACAAAATAGATAAGTGTACGCAAACAAAGAATATTCAGAGAATTGTAAACTTAACAATATCGTATAGAGAGATTTGAAATAAATGAGCTCAGTCCACATTTTGTTAAAGGGGAGGAGCTCCATGTGTGAAAGGGGAGGAGCTCCATGTGTTAAAGGGGACACACAAAGCTCATCTGGGCTTCTAAAAACACACAGCGAGTCAAAACACAGTATACGGTTTGAAGCAGAAGTGATTTTTGGGATTCATCCTGCTAATCTCTCCTAACTCTCTCCTTTGTCGCATGTCATACCTGCCTCGCTCTCCTTTCCCTATCTAATAAAGGCATATACAAAAAAAAAAGAAATGAAAATTGGCATAAAGTGACTGACTGACTGGTTGACTGAGTGACTGACACAAAGCAAAGCGCCTCCAGCAGCCAGGGTCGTTGTGTTAGCGTCCCCGCCGCAGGTGAGTGTTTCATAGTCTGTCACAATGATGCAATCAGAGAGCTAATGTTGCTTTGTGCGTCTCTGTGTGGAAGGCGGGGGCCACAACGCTTTCAGACCTGTCAGGAGTCTGGTGGAGGACGGAGCTGCAGGCAGGACGTTCAACGAGTCGACAAAAGAGCTGCTGGATTCTGAGCGTGACAGAGGGACTCGTGCAAACACACCCAGGAACAAGAGGCTGATTTTGAAGAGCCTGGAAAAGATGTCTATCTCGTCTGCGGTTAACAGATGTCACGCCACTCGACTTGCGGTAATATTGATGTGCATGTGCGCGTGCACACAAACACACACACACACAAAAGCTTTTTATTTGAAGAGCTTGAAAGCGATGTCTATCTTGTCTGTAGTTATCAGATGTCAGAACTTTATCAGATGTCAGAACTCACAACACACACACACAAACACACACACACACACACACACACACACACACACACACACACACACACACACAGACGAAAGCATTTTTGAAGAGATGCTATCTTAGCTGCTAATGGCCCCCTGACCCTGAAATAGTTTCTGAAGTGTCGTGCGTGACGCCAAGCGGTCGCCGACTGACCGGGAGGAGAGTGTGAATATTTCATAGTGGTTTAGAGTTACAGTCACTCTGCAGCGGTACTCTCCTAGTGTGGACACAAAGATCACAACTAGATCCCAACACTCACTAGGAAAACATCTTAACAAGTTAATTAACCTAGTGTTGAGTTTCTCACAACATCCAACTGGTCACTAGACGTCTCTCATGTCACCCAGGATTTTCTGGCTGTGTGTCGTCCAGTTTTAGACCAGGCAGTAAATACATCATCACATATTTAAACAGCTGTAAACATCAGAAATATCCACCAGAGAGTCCAGATGGACAAGATGATGCTTTCATTTTCTTAGACGACTACTAAACTACATCAACTAAGTACTGAGGTGCGGAGGCTCAAACAATTGTACAACAGCAGCCTTCATAAAACTGGTAATCTGGTATTTCTTCATAAGAAAACAAGATCTGCCACTAGGGTGACGTTGTTTCTCTTGCTTCAGGTGCAAATCACCTTTTTCAAGCATTCAATGCATCATCATTTTCTTAATATTAGTAGTGACTCATCCCGCCTTGTTTCAAGATGCTGACACTTCTGATCCTGATACAACTTAAACTGCATTGGAAGAAGATTCTTTTTCACAAATTATTTTCAGAAAATACTTGATTACATGACTTATGACAGACTTTTTTTCTTGCATTATTGAGATCTAGGTAGAAACCTGATGTCCAGTTAGACCTTGAGGTCGTACGGTTTTAGGGTTTAAACCCCTGTTGTTATAGACTGTACGGTTTTAGGGTTTAAACCCCTCTTGTTATAGACTGTATGGTTTTAGGGTTTTAGGGTTTAAACCCCTCTTGTTATAGACTGTATGGTTTTAGGGTTTTAGGGTTTAAACCCCTCTTGTTATAGACTGTATGGTTTTAGGGTTTAAACCCCTCTTGTTATAGACTGTATGGTTTTAGGGTTTAAACCCCTCTTGTTATAGACTGTACGGTTTTAGGGTTTAAACCCCTCTTGTTATAGACTGTATGGTTTTAGGGTTTAAACCCCTCTTGTTATAGACTGTACGGTTTTAGGGTTTAAACCCCTCTTGTTATAGACTGTATGGTTTTAGGGTTTTAGGGTTTAAACCCCTCTTGTTATAGACTGTATGGTTTTAGGGTTTTAGGGTTTAAACTCCTCTTGTTATAGACTGTATGGTTTTAGGGTTTAAACCCCTCTTGTTATAGACTGTACGGTTTTAGGGTTTAAACCCCTCTTGTTATAGACTGTACGGTTTTAGGGTTTAAACTCCTCTTGTTATAGACTGTATGGTTTTAGGGTTTAAACCCCTCTTGTTATAAACTGTACGGTTTTAGGGTTTAAACGCCTCTTGTTATAGACTGTACGGTTTTAGGGTCGCCCCCGGCTACAGAGGAAGCTTTTCATTGCTATGCACCGCGGACGTCTTGGAGAGAGTTTCTGCTGCTCTCTCTTTTAAGCGTCTCTCTCCCTCTCTGACCTTCTGTTCTCTCTCTCTCTCTCTCTCTCTCTCTCTCTCTCTCTCTCTTCGCCCGCGGCCAGACAGCAGAAATGCTTGAATACCGATCAAGAAACCGTGGCGGTGTTTGGACGCCGTCTCCTTGATAATGGGGAGCCCTCGGCGGTACGGGGAGGTTAAAGGTGAGTCCTGGAGGATCAGAGCAAGGGCGGACGTGTCCTGCCCAGTGATGGAGCGCAGAAGAAGACGGAGGGCGGACCGTGACCTCCAGTTGCTGCTCATCACGAGGCAAGCAACCACCAATATTTATACATCTATCATATTTTAAGAAGAGCAGTTTGATTCTACTTCTCTGATCAATTTAAAGTCGGTTTAGTTCCTCTCATTTAATCTGCATATTCGACACTGTTATCCAGAGTGACTTCGGCTCCGTTCACACTGCAGGCCTTCATGCTCAGTTCTGAATTTCTGCTGATATCTGTTTTTTTGGGTGACTGTTCATCTCTGATCTAGGTTGTAACTCACATCTGATACCAGTAGAGAAACAACAAAAGACATCACATCAGTTTTTTCACTTCCAGTCTGTGTCTTCCAGTTCTGACCAAACGCCAATCAAGTCTCTGTCTGTCTTTCTGTCCATCGCTGTGTCTTGTTGTCCTCCATGCTAATGCTGCTCAGACAAGCTGACAACATGATGACAGCATGATGGAAGGTTTACTTGTTGTCGTGGCAACGCTGACTCTGCACATTCTGATGTGATTCTGATTGGAGCGTTCAAATACAAGTCTCATGTAGGTCACATGACTCGGGATCTGATGTTGCGAGCAGGTTCAGTGTCCGAGGAGACGTTGACTGTTGATGGACACTTTGACGATGCATAGCGTTTGACCCCTTGACCTTTTGGTAACAGTATTCTCTCTACCCATCATGCCACACTGCTGCCACATCAGCCAATGGACAGAAGCAGGGAGTAGGCTCCAGCTGCAGCCCCGGAGACAAGTCCCTGGCGTGACAGAAGTAGGAAGTATGCACAACGGAAGATTAATAACGGGAATGCGAGAAAGCGAAACGCACGTGTGCAATGGTGTCGTGTTTCTCGTGACTTATTTTACAACGTACTTCGTACACATTTTTTAAGTTGGCTATCGTTAATGAACTATAACAGTTTACAAAAGTTGTTTGTTACAGATAAAATTAACATCTTAAGATAACTTTTGAGTTTGCCTTTTTATATGGAATAGTAAAGATATCCTTTACAAAAATAAAAGCTCTTTTCTATCAGTTTTGATTTGGAATTGTTTTGGAATTCTAACAGTTCCTAAGAAATGTGAATTAGTTAAATCATGTTCCATTGTCAACAGTATTCAGTGGAAGAGAGCTTGAACAATTACTAACAATTACTAATACATATTTCATTAATAAAGTAAAGTATCATTTAAGATGCTACAAAGGAATTACCCCATAAAGCATTATATTATATTATTACGCAAAACAGCACAATGTTTTTGTTTTATTTCAAATCGGTTTATCTGTGTCCATTGAAATAGAAAAATCATGAGGGACCACCTGCCAACTGGCCAACGGCTTTGAATGCTTTCTTTGTGAATTTAAACAATACAGCGCCATTTTAGATTTTATACAAAAAAACTGTAACGGCAATGGCTAAGTCATAAGAAGTTTGTAAATTAAATTTGTTAAAAAATGTATAAGAAGTTTGTAAATTAAATTTGTTAAAAAGAAAACACGTGACAGCCACTTCCGTCACGCCACATGCGTTGTCACGCCAGGGACTGCAGCTGGATACTATTGGAAGCAGGGCCGTGTCATTGTCAGAATAAAACAACATGTTTACTCATACTTACTCTCCTTCAAAATAAAGGACTTTCTTCTTCATGCTCCTACCTGACCATCTTCACTGTTGCTGTTTGAAAAGCATTTTAACTTCAGCACACAGTGAGAGCTTTAATCAGCCTTTCAATAGTTGCGTAGCAACAGCAGGAGTTCAATGAGCTCTAAGAGGAAGGACGCCAGATTACTCATTTCACATTATAGGCACTTAGCCGACGCTGTTATCAGAACAAAGTACAAAGAGTGGGCAGGTGGGAGGCAGCTTCCATCACAGACTGTTCAGTAGATTTCCATCTTCTACAATCATTTCTATCAGGACACTTTGACAGGCCTCATAGTTGTTGGGCTGTAGTGGGGATTGAACCTGTGACCTTTCACTTACAATAATAATAATAGCTGTAGTAATGTAAAAGCCTCTGTTGGTAGCTTCACACAGTTTTCCCTCACAATTGGAAGACTAAATGGTTTCTAGCGTCAAGGCTAAAATGAGGCTACACAGGGTTTAGGAGTGAAAGTTTAGTAGACGTCTATGAAACATAGAGCATCATCTACATCTGGACTCTGTTTAAATGTGTGATAATATATTTACTGCTTGCTCTAAAACTGGGCGACACGCAGCCAGAAAGATCCTAGGTGACATGAGAGATAAAACATCGATGACTTGTGATGTTTCCCTGCCATCTCCCCAATGCATGCTGGGATAGCTTCCAGCGTGCCATGACCTCGAATAGGAATAAGTGGGCAATGAATGAAAATGAATGAAGAAATGGAAAAGCCGGTATTGCAGCATTCAGACCACGAGATACGGTTTCTACAAACGATATTCTTCTGATATGAGGAGAAGTGTTAACCTGC
>JAXDDX010000221.1:515000-595025 GCA_034670405.1 Hoplostethus atlanticus
ATCAATATGTAGGTATAGTATGGATCAATATGTAGGTACAGTATGGATCAATATGTAGGTATCTTATGGATCAATAAAGGATCAGTACGGCTGCATGAGCAGCTCTAGGTTGGTGCGTGGTGCGTTCACAGACCAGCTGTTGTTGGAGATCTGGACACTATTTGAGACCGGCTCTTTTCTGTGTTGTACATGTTAACATGTTAATGTTCGTTTCATATTGTTACATTTCTTCCTCTTTACAGTCGACTGGTTTCTTCGTCCTGCTGTCGGACTCATCAAACAACATCCATGTCTTTCTGTGGAGAAGGAGTGAAAACAGGAGTAAAAAACATCAGACCTGCCACCCGCCGCCGCAGCGCCGATTCAATGGAAAACACAGATCCAGCATTCATCCATGAGATTTATCTCCTGTCAGATTTCTACATCCGCCCGGTTCATCTGTCATCTGAAGTCTTCCTAGTATTTATCCAGAGGGAACTCATTTCAACATTTAAACTTTCTGCCCGTCCATCAACAACCGACTGTCAGCTCCAAACGTCTGGATGTGTTTTAATCATTCTGGGGAGGGCGGAGTCTTTTCCCATGTCAGATGCTCAAATACTGCATAGCGTTCAACTGTCTACACTGTGGCTGGACCTAAAACAATCATCTGTTTCAGTGTCAGGGTGGGAATTAACCAGCCACCAGCAAAGTACTCCAGACACCTGAATCATGGTGGGAGCTGTCAGGTCTAAACAACGTATTAGTGACGTTATTCCACTATATTCCACTTATCAACTATAAATTTTAATGCCAAATGTCTGCATGTGTTTTAATCCTTCATTTAATCCCTAATCCTTTTCGTTTCAGTCTCATCCTGAAGGCAAAAGGAAGCTGATAAATCTACTGAACACCCATAAAAGTCTAGTGCTGAGGTAATTTCAGTTCATTCAAATATGACTGAACTTGTTTCAAGACTTTTCTTGAAGTCCAATGTGACACAAGTGAAACGATTTAATCCCACCGAGCATTTCCAGTGTTTCTCTCAGCTTCACATACATACATAACTCTCAACTCCGACCTTTAACTCCAAATATGTTTTCACTGTAGCGTTAAAAGAGGGCGGAGTCTTTTCCCAGAAGAAGTTTTTATACCTGATTTAATTCAAATATTGGAAAGTGAATTTGTTTCCGTCAAACGGACCGGCAGACATCTTGAACAGCCGGTGTGTAAATACAACTCAAAAATCTAAGTTGAGACGACATCTGCAGCTGCCCAAAGCCGCTACCTGCATCATTATTTTTTCCGACGCTGTTTTAATATGAATCGTTACCGCGCTATAATATCCTTACTGACGGTGAGCTTGACCGCCGCCTGCACCGCCACCGCCCGTGAACTGCTTGCTGGGTAATTCCATCCGAGGTGAGTCCGTCCACCAGCTCTGTGTGTTATGAACGAGCCCGGCCACCCAGTCAGCCACGACCCCTCCCTTCAACAGCTGCTGCCCTTCTCCAGTCACCCGTCCGTCCGCCGCATCCATCACCGCCTCCGCCGTCAACTCTAAACGTCTGAGTGTGTTTTAATCATTATGCAGGCGTTCTCGGCAACGCTGAATGTCCACAGTGTTCAGACGGTCTGAACTCTGGCTGATCCTCCTCCACTGTTGTTCATCGCCGGTCTCTGATGTTCAGCACATTCCAGGAGTGGTTTCATGATGAAGCGTTGTGGTTGTACCCACTTTCCCTCAACCCTCTACTTCTACTTCAGTTGGTGATTTACTACGTTTCCCACAATGACTTAGATCAATGAAACATTTTCTGATATCAACTGATTGATTATCAATATCAATCAATTGGCCAGTTATCCAGAACAATACTAACACCTTCATGGACCAGAAAGTAAAGCTACATCACCAGTAGCTGTTTATAACAGGGCGTAAGTGTTTTAGGGTGGATTTCTCTTTTAAAATAGTTTAATAAAATAAAATAATTTATATCCACTAATTACTACTTATTCATACTACGCACTAGTTATTCCAATCAATCAATCAACTAAAACCTTTAACTCTTAATGTGAATGTGTTTTTGTCGTTCCATCTATTCTAGAAGAAGAGAGAAGAAGAAAGCAGCCTTTATTAGTCCCCAGACACACATGCAATACAGGTCAGGAGCGCAGGCGTCAGCCATTGAACAGCACCTGGAGCAGTTTTGGGGTTTGGGGTTGCCTTGCTCAAGGGCACATCGGCTGTGTTGGTGGGCACCGTAGCAGCCATGTGATACCAGCCATTTTTCAATCCCCAGCTCACAGCTCATTTTCTTGGTGGTGCCGGGGATTGAACCAACGGCCCTCCGGTGATGGGCCGGCTTCTCTAACCGCTAGGTCAACTAAACTAAAACTTTAATCCAATACCTGAAAGTGTTTTTATTGGAGGAAGCATGCATTTCTCCCTGTTGACGTCTGGCTGAACTTCAGCTGACGTCAAATAGAAGAATTTAATAGAATACTTTCATTTTCAGGTAAATCGGTGTAGATCGTCACCTGGCTGAGAGGGTTAGCTGCAGCGCTCCTTGCACTTTTTCCACTTCAGAATAAAATGCATTTATCTTGTGCATAAGAGACCTCCCATCCTCAAGTAGTGATAGTGTGAAGGTTTTCTACCACAACACATACAGAGACATCGAATAACGGGCGGAGTGAAGGAGTTTTTTTGATGAACTCATAATATCTAACCACTGTTGGAGAGGCAACCAGGCAACCAGCCAACCAGCTAACAGCCAGCCAGCCAACCAGCTAACTCCTAACCAGCTAACAGCCAACCAGCCAACCAGCTAACAGCCAGCCAGCCAACAGCCAACCAGCTAACAGCCAACCAGCTAACAGCCAACCAGCCAACCAGCTAACAGCCAGCCAGCCAACCTGCTAACAGCCAACCAGCTAACAGCCAACCAGCCAACCAGCTAACAGCCAACCAGCCAACCAGCTAACAGCCAGCCAGCCAGCCAAGCAGCCAACCAGCTAACAGCCAACCAGCTAGCAGCCAACCAGCCAACCAGCTAACAGCCAACCAGCTAACAGCCAGCCGACCAACCAGCTAACAGCCAAACAGCCAACCAACTAACAGCCAGCCAACCAGCCAACAGCCAACCAGCCAACTAGCTAACTGACTCAGGGGTCTGTAACACTT
This sequence comes from Hoplostethus atlanticus, assembly GCA_034670405.1. Taxonomy (NCBI): domain Eukaryota; kingdom Metazoa; phylum Chordata; class Actinopteri; order Trachichthyiformes; family Trachichthyidae; genus Hoplostethus; species Hoplostethus atlanticus. The sequence continues at coordinate 518,164 of JAXDDX010000221.1, forward strand.
TACATTACCACTAACTACTAACTAGTAATATAAAAAATAACTAATAACTACTAAGAAGTAACCAATGGATTTGTATGTATCTGGATTTGTTCCTTGGACAGCGAACAAAAAAAGGTTGCATTCGGAGATTCACGATTTCTGCAGGAGACCAGCGACGTGCCCTGCCAACCTTCAACATCCAAACAGTTTTTTATATCATCCCTGAGAGACGAGGGAGCCGAAGCATCGTGTTCTTCCTCCTGGACGTCTGCAGCTTTCAAAGATGTCTGCCACCCTTTTTTTACCCGGCGTACATCTGCACATCTGCTCCATCGGTGCCGAGAAGAAAAGGAGACTTCAAACAGCTGACGTCCCCTCGACCTTTAACATCTTTTAGGCTTTTCACACTTGAATATGTTAGCCCAGGGTTAACTTAAACCCTGGGTTATAATAGCCCTGGGTTAACTTATCTCACGTTTCACACTAGTTTTCTTTAACCCTGGGCTAACAATTGACCCCGGGTATTGAGTGTTCAGGATTTCACACTGTAAGCTTGTGCTGCTAATGTTTAACTCGCTGTTACATTCGAACCCCTGTTACATTATAATCCGTTACATTCTAACTCCTGTTACATTCTAACCCGTTACATTCTAACCCCTGTTACATTCTAACCCGTTACATTCGAACCCCTGTTACATTATAATCCGTTACATTCTAACTCCTGTTACATTCTAACCCGTTACATTCTAACCCCTGTTACATTCTAACCCGTTACATTCTAACCCCTGTTACATTCTAACTCCTGTTACATTCTAACCCGTTACATTCTAACCCCTGTTACATTCGAACCCCTGTTACATTCTAACCTCTGTTACATTCTAACCCCTGTTACATTCTAACCCGTTACATTCTAACCCCTGTTACATTCTAACTCCTGTTACATTCTAACCCGTTACATTCTAACCCCTGTTACATTCTAACCCGTTACATTCTAACCCCTGTTACATTCTAACTCCTGTTACATTCTAACCCGTTACATTCTAACCCCTGTTACATTCGAACCCCTGTTACATTCTAACCCCTGTTACATTCGAACCCCTGTTACATTCTAACTCCTGTTACATTCTAACCCTGTTACATTCTAACCCCTGTTACATTCTAACCCCTGTTACATTCTAACCCCTGTTACATTCTAACCCTGTTACATTCTAACCCCTGTTACATTCTAACCCTGTTACATTCTAACCCCTGTTACATTCTAACCCCTGTTACATTCTAACCCTGTTACATTCTAACCCCTGTTACATTCTAACCCCTGTTACATTCTAACCCCTGTTACATTCTAACCCTGTTACATTCTAACCCCTGTTACATTCTAACCCCTGTTACATTCTAACCCTGTTACATTCTAACCCTGTTACATTCTAACCCTGTTACATTCTAACCCCTGTTACATTCTAACCCTGTTACATTCTAACCCCTGTTACATTCTAACCCCTGTTACATTCTAACCCCTGTTACATTCTAACCCCTGTTACATTCTAACCCTGTTACATTCTAACCCGTTACATTCTAACCCCTGTTACATTCTAACCCCTGTTACATTCTAACCCCTGTTACATTCTAACCCCACAACGTTTCACACTATTGTTCTTAGCACCGCGTTTCGGGGATAGCACCACAAAAGCGGTGCTAACCCTGCTTCGTAGCAGGGTTTGTTAACCCAGGGTTAAAAGCGGTGTTAACCCTCTTTCAAAAATGCAAGTGTGAAACGCTGCTTAGCCCGGGGTTAAATGCGTCCTTAACCCAGGGTTAAAAAAGTTAAGTGTAGTGTGAAAAGCATATAAGTTGTTTATTTCCGTGTCGTCGTATATACCTGCAGCTTCGAACGCTGCTTGCTGCCCTTTTCCTATCAACGTGACTTTGTGTCAGCCATGTTTTTATGTTTGTAGCCTCTTTTTTTTCTTTTTAGGGAGAAATAAATATTCTCCAGGACAGAAAGAGTTATCGTATTTTTCCCTTTCCTATCAAACGTACATCGGACATCGTCTCTATTTCCGTGCGTAGTGTGGTGAGGAGGTTTGCAGCTCACATTTCAACCTTCAACATCTAAACAGTGTTTTCATCATCATCATCCTTCCTTTGAGACGAGAGCTACGCCTTTGTGCCAGAGGGGAAAGGGACACCACTAAGTTCGTCAACATTTTCAGGTACGTCTGCTCCATTTGCCTCCTGGTTCGGTGAAATTGCCTTTTGATAGAAGCAGAATCCAAACTGTATATTGGAAAAAACACATTTCTACAGAAAGTCTATTTTTGGGGACAAATAATGGGATGCTTATTTTGTCTTTGACACCTGAGCATCTCTGAGAGCAGCAGCAGGTTGTCAACAGCTTTCAAGGGCCTCAGGGTTGTGAAACTCTGTGTGTGTGTGTGTGTGTGTGTGTGTGTGTGTGTGTGTGTGTGTGTGTGTGTGTTCACAACATCTAATCAGCGTGTTCATGCATTCCTTTGAGACAGGAGGAAGGTCTGTGCCTGAGGGGACAGAGGGGCGATAACGCTGTCACAGGAAAATGTAGGTGTGTTTGTTTTGCATGCCAGGACCTCTCACAACCCCCCAGTGAGTCAGGTTTACTGCCCCGTAGCACAAAGAGACCATCATATATCTGGGATGTTGATCGGGTTGGTGATCAATACCAAGGAGTCAACCATTACTTGACCAGCTGCTGAGATTTCTGGCTCCAAAACTCATTTTCCAGCCTGTACTTTGTTTTGGAGCAAACATTGATTAGCAGCTTACTTTGGCAAAATGTGACTTTATTGTTTGTGTCAATTACAGGCCACCGTAGCTCAAGGGGACAGGGGGAGGGTTAGTTATAGCAATGTTGTTGCAATTCCTACTGGTCACCAACAGAGGTCAATACAGGTCACACAATACTTAACGCACCTTTATCATAATCTTAATAGTTCCATTATATTCAATACTCTCCACACTACTCCAAGGCCCAATCCCATTTCTTATTTTTACCCCTACCCCTCGTTTTCGAGTGGAGTGCCTCTCGCTTTTCGACTTGCCCCTCGGAACAGAGTCACAAGGGGTAGTGGTTGAAATCTCTCCCTATGAAATGGGACAACCCTTCAAGACCCTGATACGTCATCGATGACGTTTACGTAAACAGACGCGACGAGTTTGTTATCGGAGATTACTATGGCAATAATGGTATTATCACAGTGACATTTATCTGATGATAGAAAAGCATGGACGCTCGCAATTCGTTCACAACTTATACGTTTCACGCTACCAATCGATCACACAAGTCATCAAATAAAAAAGACCACTGCTTCATTACCAGTCCACTTCATGACAGAATAGTGTTAGCGGTGCTCTGTAGCTAGCAAGCCGTGCTGCTACCGTTACCCTGCCAGTCTGCACTGGTATTAGAGGAGCCGGAACAAGTGCAGCAACTTCGCTGCTGGACTTCAGTTATATTTCGTCATATGCCATCAAAGGGGGGAAATGCGACATGGAAATATGTCAAAATGCGGGACTGTCATGCAAAATGAGCCTTAAAACAATGTTGTAACGTTAGCTAGCGAGGTAGAGACATCGGCATACTAGCAATTTTTTGTTATGCTTGTTATAAAGAAAAGGTCTATAATACATTGAAACACGACATTAAACTAAGATAATACGATGGTTATCATAATTTAGCCATAATTTAGTCAAGATCTATAATACTGTAACAACTGAGTTTGAAAGAGGTCATAAAGGCACAAAATTGAGTTGGACAGCCAGACTGTGGAGGAACACCAGAGACATCCAGAGACCGAGTTGGGCCATAGGTGGACATGCTGTTTCTGGCAGGGAACAAACCAGTTAGGTCATATATAAAAGACAGAGGTAGGCCATAAAAAGAACGAGTCAGGCCATAAATAGGCAGAGGAATACCAGAGACATGCAGAGACAGAGTTAGGCCATAAATAGACAGAAGAGCACCAGAAACATCCTGATACTGGGAACCCCTGTGCTGCCAGAGGCTCTGCAGCACCAATGCTGGGTCACCCTGTGAAAATGTTTCTACGCAGCAGACGCTGCAAAGGCAAGGGTTGTAGCTGATTGGCTGCCGAGTGGAACTAAGTCATCCGATTGGTCTGATGTACGCGTGTCAGCAAAAACACCCACGACGACGTATGAAAACTCCCAAACACATGCAGCTTGGAGCTTCAGTTCTACAAACATTTTCTCAGAAATGACTCTCATTGGTTGAGAAGACCATGCATGTCATGAATGAACGACATTTATATTTTTGATTTATTTTTTTACCAAAGCTGAAAGCTGGTGAGTCCAGCTCACTTGACCGGACTGACACCAGAATATAATGTGGGCCAACAGGGAGAATCTATCCGGCCCCATGATGTCGGCTGGTGAGCTTCAAGCCCAGTCAGAGTAGAAGGAGTTAACGTGTTCGCTAGAGACGAACGAGGACCGTCCCAACTTTCCCAAGAGTGTATTTTTATCCGTGTCCCATGACATCATGTCCCTTTACATAGCGGCCATATAAACTCATGATGTTGTTTTATGTGTGACCCACTGCTGAGAGCGCTGGACGATTCGTTATCAGGCTGACCGGACTAACTTTACATCTGTCCATGTTTTGATGCATGTCTGCTTGTGTTGTAGATTAGGGTTAAAGGCTGTCTTATGGCATTTGTGCTTCATTTATTAATATCCAGTGAAGAACAACAGGTAAGATAGAGAGAGAGGATGACAGACTGGGGAACAAAGTTCATATCACTGATGTCAGAAAGAAATTAATGCCATTTGTGTTTCTCTTGAATTAAAAGTTTGCAGTACACGACCTTGAAACCTTAAAAACTACATCATTTAGAAAATATGTGAGTGAGAAAATAAGCATATCTTTTTGTACATATGTGAACAATATTCTCCTTAGCACTTCTGTACTATTTTGATTCCTGTATTATTTATTGTTTTCTTTTGTCATGAAATAAGCCACTTGGGGTTTCTCTGTCTCACCTTTCTTTCTTTCTTTCTTCCTCCTTTCTAAGTGTTTTATCATTTGTACGTATTTGAAAATAACCTAAACCTTCAACTCAACCCATCAGCCTTCATGCAACTCACAGCTACAAGTACCTGAATGAAATGCGGTTTCAACACGCTCTGCCTAAATGCGGTGTAATCCGTCGGTTCAAAGGATATTTACAGGCAGGAGAGAGGAGAGAAGAGGCCACAAGGAGGAAGAGAAGAAAGGGAGGATTGACAGGTTCAGGTTACCACAACACCTGAAGCAGTTAAGAGAAGCCAGAGCCATTCAGAGATCCGCTAACTGGCAGCAATGAGAGAAGGATTCGTTCTCAGCTATCGCTCAATGAACCCAAAATCATTCTTGAAAATAAGCAAGAATAAAGATGTGCACAAAACTTGGACTGTGCAGTGGTTTTGGTCATCCTCTTTCATGCATCCTGAATGAATTCTGTTACTTGCCACCAGAATATTCCTCTTAACTTCCAGCAGATGAAAAGAAAAACATGATACTTCCAAACAATTTAGTGCAGGAGCAACAGCGCAGCGTTCTGCAAGCATGCACTATTTGCTTACTTTGGATCTGTGTATTTACTCTGGATTTCATTGGTTGCCTCTTTGGATCCCCTGGAGGTTTAATAGCACGAGGGATAGTTAGATCAGATCCTGCATCCTGGAAAATGGATTTATCTAGTTTCCTAGTTGTTGTGTGATTATTTCTGTCACGTTGCAGAGGTGGAAAATACAAGAAAAACATGGACAAATTAAAAACTGTGAGAGAGAGAGAAAGAATCATGTGTGTGGTGAAAGGAGGACGTGAAGAGAGAAAGGACAAAAAGAGAGACCGGAGGGGGAGAGAGAGACACAGTGGTTATGTTTACATGCTTCCTCTGGTTAAGGTCTTATTCGGATTAAGACGTTTCCATTTCATGAAGCTTTGATACCCTGAGATTGAGTCTCTCTGTTACCACTAACCAGTGAACTCAATATGAAATGACCCTGTTTGACTGAGCAGTACGTCACTTCTAAAATACAGGTGAAAGAAATGATGATCCCAATAGTAAAAGTATTTAAAAAAAAGTTGTGCTTGTCGCTATATTTTGTGCTGACATGAATTGAGGCAGAAATAATCTCATTGGTTGAGTTAAACCTCAGTGGGCGGAGCCAAAGAACCACAGTTTTTCAGAGCGCACGTTAGCTAACTGGAAAACTTGAATGGCAAAGAAGGAACTCAAAATATAAATAAAAATATAAATGCAATAAACATGGCATCCATGATGTTGGAAGGTCAGCAGGCTAGCTAAATAGCTAACCTAGATAGCTGTATGCTAGTATGGCTAGATTGAACTTGGAAGGTCAGCTAGGCTAACTAGCTAACCTAGATAGCTATAGGCTAGTATGGCTAGTTTGCTAGTTTAACTCTTGTCTTTCTCACTGGGCTTCAGTGCAACACTTCGTAGCCAGAAACACTGTGGTTCTTTGGCTCCGCCCACTGAGGTTTAACTCAACCAATGAGATTATTTCTGCCTCAGAGAAACATTAGTAGCACTAAAACTCCAACCTTTTTAACTGGATTAACCCAGTTTATTCTAACTGAGTTATGGCTATACATGCGTCGACCCGAACAAGGTTGATTAACTGGGTTGAGAGACATAGACAATGAGAAAGAGAGAAGAACAAGGGAGTAGAGGATGAGATGGAAAGAGGGAAAGAAAGTGAGTAATTTAGCCGTCAGATGGTTTGATGATCCTCTGGCTGCCCACTGCAACTTAACTGAGGAGAATAAATCTAATGGAGAGAAAACAAGAGAGGGAGGCATGGATGGAGAAAGAGGAAGAATAAGAGAAAAGGGAGGATGGATGAAAAGATGAAGAATAAGAAGAGGAGGCAAGGGCAAAGAGAGGAGAGAATAAGAGACAGAATGGAGAGAAAGAGAAAGAAGGAGGAAATAAAAGGAGGGAGAAGAAAGAAGGGATTAAAATAGCTGAGAGGAGGTTCGGGCGAGAGAGAGAGAGAGAGAGAGAGGCTTCCTATCAGTAGATGTTGGAGTGGATAAGACGGCAGGCCATTAAGAGCTCTTGACCTCCGGTGCTTTATCTCCCTCCGCCTGCCTAACAACCAGACTATTTACTGTAACGCTCCGACTACACCGCCGTGATGCGACGCCTCGTCCCGGCAGGACTCACAGAGACAATCAATGATAATTAATAGTGCTTTAAAAGTGTCGGCGGTGGGAGACAGGGCAGGAAAACACACAACGGCTTTTAGACACTCGGTCAAACTAGCGTCATGAACTCTGAGAAACAAAGACGGTGTTTTGACTGTTGGTAATGCTGCAGAAAGGGCAGGTATCACCGAACTAGTCTGACTAAACGATGCAATTAAGCCTTTTACCTGATGGGTTGCCATGACAACAACTACACATTTTCAATTTGATTGATTTAAAGTGACGTGAAGTTTTTACACGTTCTCACTGAGTGGAATCACACTGAAAGGTTTTTACTGCCCCGCAGCACAAAATGACCATAATGTATCTGCAGGGGTTGATCGGGTTATTGATCAATACCAGTGACTCAGTGGTCACTTCACCAGCTGCTGGGATTTCTGGATTTCAAAACTTTCCAGCCTCTGTTGGAACAAAACCAGCCAACCATGCAAACCTCTAACACACACACACACACACACACACACACACACTCCAGTCATTAAGCAGTCGCTCTGAATGGGAGACTCACCAGTCGGTGCAGGATCCTCTTGCTCTTGTCGTCGGTGCAGTAGTCAGACAGGATGGTCCTGTGGACAAACACCAGGCCGTTGAGGAACAGCCAGGACCCGAACCAGAGCAGGGCGAAGACCAGGGTTCCCCGACGAGACCACAGCCTGAGACCCAGCCACCTCAGCAGGCAGAGGCCGCCGCCGCCGCGACCCCCCTCCGACTCCGACTCCTCCAGGGAGCATGCTGCCGGTCGCGGTCCGTCAAAAAGGGAGTTTTGTCTGCCAAAAAGTGGTCGTGGTCCACCAAATAGTTGTGGTGGTTTGCTAAAAAGTGGTTTTGCTCCACTAAAAACAGGTAGTGATTCTGAAGCGTTTTGGTGTAGCAGTCCAAACAACCAAATTTAAAGGCACAGGAAATGTATTATCGGTTCAAAATGTCAAACAGTCCCTTCATACAAGAAAACACAATAAACCGCTGAACTGCCTCAAACTGCATTTTCATTTCTATATTAAAAAATAAAAGCTTATTAATTGAATTTAAAATGTGACTTGGCCGCAATTCTCTCAGTATTTAGTCCAATATGCTGCATCATTGTGTGAATGCAGTATTGTAGGATAACACAGTAGAGTGTAATGTAGTACCAGTACGCCTTGTTGCATCAGTTACGCGTCACAGTACTGTACTGCCGTTTAGCGCCGTTTCCAGTGTGTGTGCAGTGATGCTTCCCATGGTGCTTTGCAATCAGGTACGGACGGTCACAATGGATCCAGGACGCTCCGATCCAGACGTTGAGCTCGTTCGATCACACATGGAAAACCTCCACTTTGCATGGTTTTATTTGCATGACTTGTGCGAAGCCCTTTCCTCCTCTCAGCCTCAAAAAACGAAGACAGACCGACCGCCCGCTCTACTTTAACAGAAGAAGAAGAGTACCATCCATAATCACACTTTGTGGCGTGTGGCGTCTTTTACATTTTACATGTTGGAGGTTTATTTTTCCACAGCGTGTCAATAAAAGTCGAGTAACTGGAAATAACCCAGAACCAGTCGAGTTAGCGCCTGATGTGTGTGTACTGACCTGTTACAATCCGATGTGGCATCTGACCACATACACGCACACACACTCAAATGCACAGCAGGGTGCACACACACACTCTCTGTCTCTCTCTACACACACTCTATGACACACACTCTCTCACACACACACACACACACACACACACAGCAGGACCTCTGCTTCCCTTCAGAGCTCAGTAGTGAGTGTGTGTCGTCCTTGTGTCGTCTCAACTCGCTCACGGTCGAACCGCCGCTGAGAATCTGCTAGAAGCTCCAACACACACAAGGAAAGAGAAACTCTGTGTTGGAAAACGAAAAGAGTGCTGGTAATATCCGAATAGATCCCTGGAAAAGGGAGAGATGCCAGGAAAACTATTCTGTATTGCTGGAAAGAGGTCCTTGGTCTCTGAAAAAACAGTTCCTTGAAATGCAAAAAAGTTCCTTGATATCGGAAAGAGTGCCTCCAAACAGAAAAACTGTTTTAAACATTAGATAAACGGTGCCTTGGTATCTGAAAAAGAGGCTTTGAATCCAGGAACAATAAATGATTGATCTTTGATATTAGAGGAAGAGTGAAGTCATGTCTTGTTTTTCAGCTATTTGCTCTTTAAAACGCCAAATGAACTGAAACTTGATGACCTCAATCTAGACGTCACCTCCACATTGGTCCTCTTAGCCGCCTTATTATTGAACTGACATGTGCATCTCTAGCGACAGACGGAAGACTAGATGTTCTGCAACTTCAAATTCTACACTTTGATATAACATGAGTTTTCCCAGCTGCAAAATATTGATATCAGGTGAATTTTCCAGACTGTAAAATTTGTTATCAGACAGATTTTCCGGAGTCCAAACTTTGATATCCCAGTGGCTTTCCGTGTTTTCTCTCAGCCGGCGCTCAGAGGGTTTTCTGGCCCCGAGGTCTCGTCGACTGTTGAGATAACCAAACTAATATATCCTTCACTTCTTAAGTCCTTCTCAGTTCACAAAGGGTTCAGAGGAGGATCGATTGTCTGACAGCTGATTCTTCCTTCTGATCGTCCATCTATCCTCAAACGTGTCCGGGTCAGTAAAGGGAATCTCTAACTAGCACTGAAGCTTTCAGAGTTTCACAGGAATGCTTGTCAGTTGCTTGTCAAACTTAAAACAAGTTGACTCGGAGTCAGAGCGGTAGAGGAACGTTTCAGTTGTTATTCAGTCCCTGTTTTATTTTCCTGGAAGAGTTGTCAAGTCTTTTGCTGATGTACACAAACGCTGGTGTCTGCTTATTTTTTCTAAGTTTCTGATGTGGTTTTGGCACCTCTTACTGAAGCATCCAAACTATGAACTAAGAAACCCTTAACTAGCAAACTCCCAAAACTCAACAGCAGAGCTTAGCTGTCCACTTATTTGCTCCTCATCTCTGGATCGAGTGTTATGTGCTGCAGATGCCACGGGTCTTTCCAGTTGTAGGGGAACTAACTCTCCAAATCCCTTAGGATAAAACAGTTATTCATCGCCTGGTTCCTCAAATATCAGTGTCCATTTTCCTGCTTGTTGATGGCAGAACAGCCACAGCTGCTGCAGCTGTTGAGACAACGCCAGGTTCATGTGTCCTGCTGAGGGGTCCTCGGGCAAGATGAAGGCGTCGGCTAAATGCCCAAAATGAAAATGTGAACTGTTGTAGGCAATGCTGAAGTTAACCGATTCAGCTCGTCTCCCTCTGAAGACAACACGTCTGAAGATAGTCTGTCACGCGTCTATGATCCGACTCCAAACTAACTCTGGACTTAACTCTTCTCGCTTTCTGAAAAAGGTCTAACAGTGACAGTGTCTGGTTGGAGCTGCTGTCTGTCTTTCAGATGCAACAGGTGCCAAACTCCAAACTACTAAATCCCGCCAACTCTCCAAATCTCCGTCTTGGAAATCTCTGGTTTCATTTATCCTGGACGTCGCTGCCGATGCCAGACTGTGTGTGTCTGTCAACTAGGGAAAGCAGCGGCGGCCAAGATCCAAATTGTGATAAGCTCTCCGATTTCACCTTTTATTCTCTCTGCAAAAATATGGTAGACCGTCCTTGAAGTCCTCGAGTCCTCGAGTCCTCGAGTCTCAACAGTGGCTGTTGAAGCTGTGGAGCATCTCTCGAAAGACCTTAACCTGTTCTAGTTCCCAGGACCTTGACGTGCAACAGCAAAAACTCCAAACTTAACTCTTCACCGTCTCACAAAACAATAGCGAAGAGAGTCCTCAATGTCCTTGAGCTTGACAGTGACGGTTGAGTGGTGTAACTGTGCGAGTCCTCTAATGACTCCACTTTTCTTCTCCCTGTAGGAAAACCAACATCTGAAGGTAGCTTGTAGCCCTGTTGCCTATAGCTCCTTCAGTCGTCTGGCTGCAGCTCCCAGGTCCTTGATGTTCAGAAGCAGTGACTCTGAACTCGTCACCATATCAGAAGGTATTACAGCCGACAGTCCGCAATGGCCTTGAATCCTTGAGTTTAAGTCTGAGATGCCAGAGGGGCCAAAGTCCTCTTCTCCCTTTGTGAAGAAGGTTTGCGGTCCTGTCATTCGTAAGTCCTTCAGTTGTCTGGTTTCAGTCCCCAAGATGCTTTGGGAGACAAACCAACTGTTTTCCCTCCGAGGAAAAACAAATCAGGAGCCTTCAACAGATCTGTCAGATGAGAGGGGAGCTGAACTTGCTCCAACTCTCCAACTCTCTTCCCGGCCCCCCCCCCCCTTAAAAAAACAAAATCCCACAGCAAAGCGAGCCTGTCAGCAGCCGCTAGGTCCTGCGGTTGTCGGGTCCTAGTTACCGGCGGTCGCTGCAGCCGGAGTGTGACTGGCTGCTCCGGGTTTCCCAGGCAGCCGGCTCTGGTTTCCCTCTATGCTGCTGCTGCCGCCGCTCTCTTCCTCCCTCTGACGCTCCATGCTGCCTGCCTGGGACTGGAGCTACGAACGGAGTGTGTGTGTGTGTGTGTGTGTGTGTGTGTGTGTGTGTGTGTGAGTCGGGCTCAGGCTTGCTCGTTCAGCCCCATTCCTCTTCCTTCCTTTCTGTAGTCTACACCCTGGCTCTTTCCTTTCCTGTTGTTTCCTTTCCTTTCCTTTCCTTTCCTTTCCTACCGTGTGTGTGTGTGTGTGTGTGTGTGTGTGCGCTGATAGAGCAGGTCTTCAGGGAGAACAGAGGCGGCTCCTCCAGCGTCCCTCCTCTCAAGTCTCCTATCAAACTGGAGAGACTCCCTTGTTCTCTCCTCCCCTTCACCCTCTCCTTACCCCTCTCCCTTTTCCTCTTATATTTGCATGCTACTGTATCTCCCCCCCCTCTCTCCCCCCCTCTCTCCCCCCTTCTCTCTCCCCCTCTCTCCCTCTCTCTCTCTCTCTCTCTCTCCTCGCCTATATCTTATTTCTGCTTCTGTACTCTCTCAATCTCTGTCTCTCCCTTTATCTTTCCCTTCTCTCTCGCTCTCTCTCTCTCATTCTGACTCTATGTCTCTCTCTCTCTCTCTCTCTCTCTCTCCAGGTCGCTAGGACAACCTCTGTACCCCGTTACCACGGCAGCAAGTCTTTGCTGAGGTTCCGTCCCCATGCAGCCACACACAGCCTGCCAGAAAGCCCCCCATCCATCTCCCGACTTCCAATCCATCTTCCCCTCGTACTCTCTCTCTCTCTTTCACTTCACCTCCTTTAACTCTCTCTCTTTCACTTCACCTCCTTTAACTCTCTCTCTCTCTCTCTTTCACTTCATCTCCTTTAACTCTCTCTCTCTTTCACTTCACCTCCTTTAACTCTCTCTCTCTTTCACTTCATCTCCTTTAACTCTCTCTCTCTTTCACTTCACCTCCTTTAACTCTCTCTCTTTCACTTCACCTCCTTTAACTCTCTCTCTTTCACTTCACCTCCTTTAACTCTCTCTCTCTCTTTCACTTCATCTCCTTTAACTCTCTCTCTCTTTCACTTCACCTCCTTTAACTCTCTCTCTCTCTTTCCTCTGTGCCATACATGGCAGGCAGCCTAGTAAAAACAGCTCAGAGGCCCAAGGCATGTTGGTAATTGCCCTATTTGTAAAACGGCAAATGACAATAAACCAACTGAGAGCGCCGCCGCTGTGTAGCTGTTTGATATGGATGATGGACTTTGATGTCTCGGGGTGAAAATGTTTTTATCGTTAGTGTTGAACGCAGTGCGCCAGGCTGACGAGCACAGACCAGACGGACACTAGAACTGATAAATGTGAGTAAGAAGGTTAATAGGATGTTGTTTCCATCTCATTGCTGGACTGACCGGACTGATGATTTGAAGCAGCGCTATGTCAAAATGCAACCGCCATGTGTCCTCAACTGGTATGAACACCAGAGAAGAGCAGACAAGTCCATCATGGTAGATCAAGTGACAGACTGGAACCAGGTTGGTTTGGACTCTCTAACCTGGTGGGATGACAGGTTACCAGAACTCAACCAATCAACCAGCTGCTGGGGAGTCATGGGACTGCCTTAATGACAGTTTAACTGGTTTTAATTTGTCTTTCTTACGGCGTTCAGAGAGATCATGTGGTGTAATCGCCAAAACAGCTGACCTTTCTAACTTGGGACTCAAAGTCTCAAAGGACCTGGTCAACCCTCTCTCTCTCTCTCTCTCTCTTTCACAAACTCTCCTTTTGGCTGTTTTTCATTCTTTTCATTCTTTCATCTTCTCTCCATCTTCCAGCAGTTTGTTCTGAGATTACTAAAATTGATTCAAATTTGTCTTGGGTGTGTTTTTGAGAAGAGGGACAACGGTTCTGTATAGAGGGCTTTCAGGTGATGTAGCCCCGCCCCCTCTGGTGGCCATCTTGGAGGTCCTCAGCTCTGACAAGCTGATTGTGTTTCTGTCTGTTTCTACTGAACTGATCATTTCATCACTGGTCCATCTGATTGATTTAGTGCTTGTTAGCTAGCTAGCCATAGTATCTGGTCAGCTAACCATCACTGTCTAGTTGTTAACACATCTGGTTAGCACACTAGCTAACGTAGCTAGTAGAAGCTAGCGTTAGCAGTGGCTAGTAGTCCCATGTTAACAGTAACTAAGTTAGCCTGCTGGCTAGTTAGCTAGCTAAAAGTTCAGTTTAACTGAGCTGATGGTTTATGGAGGATTTGTGAACTGCAAAGCCTCTATTACCCGATGAGTAAAGAATATATAAACACAGCCAGGGTTTGGGGTTTGATTCCCACATGTTTTAAAGAATGTATGTACTTGCTTTGGATAAAAAAAGAGAGAGAGAGAGAGAGAGAGAGAGAGAGAGAGAGAGAGAGAGACAGCATCCCAGCAGCATCCCTGTCGACTTCATTGCAAACAGCTGCTGCCTCGCCAGACAGCCTCTCTGAGTCTTCATTCACTCTGACTGCAGTCACTGTAATTGCCAATTAAAGCGCCTGGCGTTCTCCGAGCTCATCTTTGGCTCTTTGGCAGGCGATCACAGCCTCTTCTCCATTCCCATTAACATTATCCACTCATCTCAGCTCCCTTGTTATGGCCGGCCACTTATCAGAGGCTCCTCGTTAACGGCAGCCAGTTATCTGAGCTCGTTTGGGACCGCCTCCTATCTAGCAGGTACGCTAATTCACCCAAACACATATTCACAAATAGCTAGTTGAGCAGAAATCTTCACACGGGACAAGAGCTTCACCTTGACGTGTCTTAAAGTTCGTTTCAGGTGAATTAATTTATGTTTAGAGAGCAACAAATTTTTTTTGCTGTTCCTAAATCAAGCTGAAAGTGGTGGAATTATTCACCGGAATAAACACCTGTAGTTGCATTGGAGGTATTTAATTGTTCTTTGCAGGACACACACACACACACACACACACACACACACACGCAGGCATATTTCACCTCAGGGTACTTTAAAGCTTGTCTGGCCTTGAAACGCAGGGTGAATGCTTAGTGCACAAGCCGTGGATGTTTTTATGAGGCATTATTAGTAGTAAAATCATTCCTGCTGGCTGGTCCAGGTCGGTCAGGCCTGTGTTGCAGCGCCTCCTAGTGGTGGGCTGTGAGCAGTACATCAGGCAATGCTGTCGGGAGCGAAGGGGGAGAAAATAGAGGAAGTAGAGGAATAGAAGAAGTGGAGGAGATGCCAAGGAGAGAAGGAGGCGAGATATGCTGCTAAGTGATGTGTTTGCTGTGATTTGGTAATCATCGGATTCACGTTTTTGTTTGGTTGTGAAATTAAAAGATCAAAAGATTTTTTAAATTGAAAGTCCCATCGATTTTTTTCAGATCTATTTTAGATTATTTATTTATTCATTTACATTTTTTACATCTGTTAAAAGCACTAGCATGAGCAGTTCTCGACCTTCCTTTATTTTTGGCTGCTTGCTTAGAAGCTCCTTGCTTAAAAGGTGATATTTCTACTGACCCATAACACAAAATAACCATTATTTATCTGTGGAGGTTGATAGGGTTGATGATCAATACCAATATCAATACCCCACCCATTGTAATTTCAATAAATTCCAAATCTGATCTGCATTTCATCGTTTCCTGTGTTTAGTAGTGATGAGATTGTTGCTACATATCCACATAATGACACTTAAAAAGTTGGGGTTAGGCTAGATGAACGCGAGGCAAAAGGATACCCAAACACACACACACACACACACACACACACACACACACACACACCTCTACTGGCATTCCTGCTCATCGATGGAGGACGGTGCTACGAGCGAGCGGCCATCATCTCAACTCATCTCAGCTCTGAAGGTTAAAATTCTTCATTCTCAAGCCAAACAAATCAAATGCCAAAGCAGAATTATTATTGAGTATTTAACACAGTGAAGGATTACCTCTGTATTTATGGGAGCAGATTTGACCCCCTCTACAGCCACACTGAACCCCAACCTGCCTGCTAAAAGCCTAAAACACAAAATACACTGTGATGCGTGTTGAGAACTCATGGATTTATCGACACTGACTCAGCGGGAGTGAGAGGGCAAGTTTATTTTCCATCATTTGTCTTTACAACTTATTGTGTTTACATCCTCAGCAACACAAACATAAAAAAAAATCCACTTCAGGGAGGAGAAACAGTCCAAATAGAAAAACACTCATCCTAATATAAAGTGATGTTATGAGTCTGGGTCTGTAGTTAGTAAGAGCAGAGGAGCGGATCCAGTGGAGGCAGGTCACATAGAAACCGTAAATTATATTACATTATGGGCTGCCTTCACTATGTTTGGTCTGTATTTGGACCCTTGCACTGCTTACTATGAGTAATCCTGAAGATGAAGGAACTGAAGGTGATTTTCCTGCTGCAGTCAATAAGCCACTACTGTGAATGATGGCAGGGTTTCCCACAGGAAGTGTGTCAGTCAAGGTGCTGCTGGCTGATAAACTAACTGACGAACTCCTTTCAAATAGTTTGTATTGAGTTAGAAGGGTCAAATTTGTATCGGCTTGCCTGTCGGCTAACAAAGTACACCAGTAAATCGAGGAAGGGAATAATTTGAGGTATAACTAACTTGACTCACACAGAATAATCCGCTCCTTATTGGTCGTGATATCGCTTTTGGCCAGCAGGTGTCGCAGTTTGGACGCTGTCGGGCCCAATGAAAAGAAACGCTTAAATAATGCATTTCTTTTGTGTGTTGTTGTCGAGGTAACCAGACTTGAAATCATATAAATGGATCGTGTTAACATTGCCGACACGAGCTGCGGTTTTAAACTTGCAGACTGTAATGTGTTTTTGTACAAATGTGAATCTAAGAGCAGTTTATGGGGGAAGTTTGCATCGTCATGTGACTTGACCGGTGATCCTGGATCAGTGCTCCTGTTCGTTCCCAACACAGCCCCACATCTTTTTGTTCAGTAATTGACGGACACTGGCTTGATTTTCCTGGTGATGCCCCGCCTCTGCCTTTAGTTGATTGGGCTAATGCTAATATCTTCCTGGTCTCTGATTGGTTCTTCAGGCTGGCTCTCTGCATGCCACCTCCTGTTGAATTAGGAAACAATAGATCTGGGTTTACAGTCCATTACTGTTACTGTTACTATTACTGTTACTGTTACTGTTACTACTATTACTGTTACTGTTACTGTTACTGTTACTACTATTACTGTTACTGTTACTATTACTACTATTACTACTATTACTGTTACTGTTACTGTTACTATTATTATTACTGTTACTATTACTGTTACTATCATTATTATTATTATTACTGTTACTATTACTGTTACTGTTACTGTTACTATTACTGTTACTATTACTGTTACTATCATTATTATTATTATTACTGTTACTATTACTGTTACTATTACTGTTACGGTTATTGTTACTGTTACTGTTACTATCATTATTATTATTATTACTGTTACTATTACTGTTACTATTACTACTATTACTACTATTAATGTTACTGTTACTGTTACTATTATTATTACTGTTACTATTACTGTTACTGTTACTGTTACTATTACTGTTACTATTACTGTTACTATCATTATTATTATTATTACTGTTACTATTACTGTTACTGTTACTGTTACTGTTACTGTTACTGTTACTATTACTGTTACTGTTACTATTATTATTACTGTTACTGTTACTATTACTGTTACTATTACTGTTACTATTATTATTACTGTTACTATTACTATTATTGTTACTTTACTATTATTATTACTTTACTACAATATACTGTATTAGTGTAGTTACTTATGATAGTACGATAGTTGATGACACATTCTGCAAGGAAAAAGTGACTGTTGCCATTACAAACAGTAGCCAGATGCTTCATACTCTATCTTAGCAGGGAGACCGTCCGGTAACCAAACGGTCGCTGGTTTGACTCCCACACCAGCCAAGTGTCCTTGAGCAAGACACTGAACTGCTACCTGCTCACTCATTTGAGGTCATTCTGGATAAGAGTCAGGACGTGTTTGGTCAGTACGGTTCACATAGCCTAGTTCACACACAATTCACCACAAAACGTTTCCTTGAACCACGACTCACAAACTGGCTCATTTCTCCCCCAGCTGGCTTCCTGGCAGCTGGACATACCACACACACACACACACACCCACACACACACACACTGCAGTTTCGTTGTACGTTATTCAGAGCGACTTACGAGTACTGCTTCAGTTCCCACATTAACAACATTACAAGCTACCAGCAGGGCTCAAACCCACGGCTGACAGTGAATGTAACTCATTTCCTAGATCTGTGGAATGATGATGTGTGATTTGAAGCGCCAGGTAAATAAGAGCCAAGGAGAAAATGCTATTCTCCACACAGGAAGTGATGAAATCCAAACTGTCTTCTAAACGGCGAGCGCTCCATCCAGAGCCAGGTGGACTCACAGGTCAGGAGTGTAGTTCACTGACGCCGTGTTGAATGATTTGTGGGTTTTGAAGTCTCTCGCTGCCGTTTGTTTCCGCCCACGCGCAAAACCTGCCAAGTGCAGCTTTACTGTAATGGCTGAAGAACATTTTGAGTCACTCACATGTATTTATTTAAACAGCAGTTATGATACTAATCTACCTGACTGTCCTCGGACCCTGAGTGTGTGTGTGTGTGTGTGTGTGTGTGTGTGTGTGTGTGTGAGACCAGACCCCAGACCGTCTATTGTTAGCTCCACACTGTCCAGAACGGCTAGTTCCACAGCTGCTGACAATGGTGAGGCCTGTTGAGGTTCAACATAGGAAATATACAGTTACATGACACAACACGTTACTTTAAAGTTTAAAAAAAAGTTCAAAGGGTTATTTCGTCAACCAAGGATTTAAGTTGAATAAGTAAGTTAAAGGGTTATTCCAGTATTTTTAAACCTGGGCTCTATTTGTACATATTTGTCATTTAGACCCCAAAACAGGTACAAAAGGTTTTTGAATTGCTCCGGTAGATCGCCTCAGCCGGCAGTCGTGAAACGGGCTCAATGGCTGCAATGTAATCTGTAGGGGCAAGTGGGCCGATCAAAGTACGTCCACTAAAAGTGTTTTGTTTTTGCCACTGAGAGGCTCAGAGTGTTATTGGAAGTGTCTGACAACATTAAGGAAAGGATCCTACAGAGATAGACCTTTGGTTAACCAGAAACCTGTTTAACCTCTTCATGCAACAACTCACCTCATCTTCAGACTTCTCCTTGAGCCAGACTTCTGTTTCTGGTTAACCAAAGGTTTAAAAATACCGCAATTCCCCTTTAAGTATCATTGGAATAAAACAACAACACTTGGATACTCCAGGTGACGCCACAATGTTTTACCTAGTCTCCATCTTTGTCTCCCAGCCTCACTGTGGTGTTCCTCACTGTGGTGTTCTTCACTGTGGTGTTCCTCACTGTGGTGTTCTTCACTGAGGTGTTCCTCACTGTGGTGTTCCTCACTGTGGTGTTCCTCACTGCTCTTCCCAGAGATCACCTGTCAATCAAACAGTGTGTCCAGTACTGTGACGTCTTCCTCCTTGGATTTTGTGTTGATGGAGTTTGAGTTCCTGTAGGTGGCGCTCTTTTCTTTGTCTGTTCAGCCACGGTGGCTATCGCTGCTCATGCTAACTACCCAGTTCTTCTTCTGTTGAAACGTAAAATGCATCACTTCCTGTCTCCAGAGGGTTTCTCCCGGTAAAGACCTACCTGACACCGGGTGTTGAGAGCAGCAGATGGAGAAGCTTCATGATGGTTGAGGTTGATGATGTTGAGGTCCAGAGATCAGATTTATTTGTTGGAAAATGTTGCATATTATTACTTTAAGCTTATTCTACTCTGGGTAGTCTGTTGAATGTCAGTGCACAGGGTATATAGTGCACACACACACACACACACACACAGACACACAGACACACAGACACACAGACACACACACACACACACACACACACACACACACACACACACACACACACACACACACACACACACACACACACACGCTCTGGCAGACAGACATGAGCAAAGCATTTGGCATTGATACTGGCTGAGTGACGGGCGGCTGCCTCTGTGTTCTCCTGCTAATCCCTACATAAATAGAACTGCTAGGAAATCAATTTGGAAGCACAATAGTGGGAGAGAGAGATTAACAGGCTGTTGACGAGGGATTTTCTCTTCTGTCTGATGTTCATCATGTAGTCTGGTGTGTTGGGGCGAATGCAGGCCTCGGCCCCCTGAGGGGTTTCTATGCTACACAACATTTACATCTAAGGCTTGTAGCTGACTCTCTTTCATCGGAGTGTTGACATGTGACCCTCCAGATACAGGACAGTCTCTTTAACCACAAAGCCACCACGCCACCTAAAGCCTTCAACACGCTACGCAAAACACCTTCTAGCACATCATGTCTCACTGCCGTAGCTCCATTCTTCATCATGTTCACTGACTCATGTAGCTGACGCTCTTATCCACAGAGACACAAAGAAGAAAGACAGTAGAAGAAGTAAAAACCATTCCAGCATTGCTCGGCATATTCGAGTATCACCAACATGGCAGGTAGTCTCAAAGCCACAGTGTCTTGACAATACAAGAAATGCTATGTTTCACTGGGGAACTTAAAAAACGGGTGCGTTCACAGCCAGCATGTTCTGGTGGGTTTATCAACCTCTGCAGCGTTTCCTCCTTTAGCTGGTTGGTCTCCAGGTGAGAACAACAACATTCACCAAATAACCGACGAGACGCCTGAAAATGTCTCAGTCCTCTAACAAGAGAACACAAGGCATTATGGGTAGAAGAGAACTGTGGTGGTTCGTTAGGAGAGAGAACGGGATCCAACCAGCTACAGGAAACCACCCCAAAACACAAGGCATTATGGGTAGAAGAGAACTGTGGTGGTTCGTTAGGAGAGAGAACGGGATCCAACCAGCTACAGGAAACCACCCCAGAACACAAGGCATTATGGGTAGAAGAGAACTGTGGTGGTTCGTTAGGAGAGAGAACGGGATCCAACCAGCTACAGGAAACCACCCCAGAACACAAGGCATTATGGGTAGAAGAGAACTGTGGTGGTTCGTTAGGAGAGAGAACGGAATCCAACCAGCTACAGGAAACCACCCCAGAACACAAGGCATTATGGGTAGAAGAGAACTGTGGTGGTTCGTTAGGAGAGAGAACGGGATCCAACCAGCTACAGGAAACCACCCAGAACACAAGGCATTATGGGTAGAAGGAGACTTGGTCAGTCATGTTCAGATGTTTCTTCATGTGTTCTTAACTGGTATGAACACCAGAGAAGAGCAGACAAGTCCATCATGGTAGATCAAGTGACAGACTGGAACCAGGTTGGTTTGGACTCTCTAACCTGGTGGGATGGCAGGTTACCAGAACTCAACCAATCAACCAGCTGCTGGGGAGTCATGGGACTTCTGGTTGGCTTGTGATTGGTCAGTGTGAACCTGAACCAACCAGATACAGAAAAGCAACACTATGGTTTGGACCAAAGAGCCTTGGACACAAGGTTGCTGCATGAACGCCTCCAATGCTACAAAATTTCAAACACATCACATAAATATACTAGACACATAAATACACCACATAAATATAGCAGACATCTCCCAGTACACAGCATCTGACAAGTCCCATTCCCGTGTGCTATTAAATGAGTCTGTAGAAACCTGGCTAGAGGGAACCGCCGATGTTTCACAACAAATCATGCATCACATATGACACATAAATATACCAAGGACAGATCAGATGGCACGCAACGTAAATACGACACACAAATCCAGTAGACATGAACTGAGCAGACACGTACATTTTAAGGCCTTGGAATAGGCTTTTATTTCAACCACTCTTACGCCCCCCAAGACCTGCACACATATAAGAATCACAGTTTGAAAACAAACACACTAGCATCTTTTGAAATAAGTGGTGTGGTCAACTAAAAGAAGAAATGATCACGGTCCTGTCGGTCCTGCCAGCCTCTTCTAGTACCCTGTGTATTCCAACGCCGCTCTGGTTACTCATACACAGATTTAGTCATTTAACACGAGAAAGGCCAACGGACTTTGGGGGTCTGAGAGAATTCTACCGATCCATCAACTGAAGGGAGTAAATAATTACAACTATTGTTTCCTTACCTTTCTACAGAAAGTGGGTTTAGGTCATGGAGGGACATTTTGAAAGCTGAGATGTTTAAATGCTAAAGATTCCTTGTGTCTTACTATTGGCAACTTGAATTATTAGCTTAGCTAGCTAGCGCTGGCTGTTACACCAATTTAAAAATGTTTCTAAACATTTTTGTATTTTTTCAGTTTTTCAGTTTTCTGCTACCAAACGTTTGCCCTGTGACTTGTTGGTAAATGTGATGATGTAACATTGTAAGTCTAAAACTGGCATCGGACCATTGACATTTTTCTAGAAATGTTCTAGATTATTAAAAGGATGTTCTATCAGTGTTCTGGCCAGAGCCATGGATATATGGATGTGGATATAGATTTTCTTTTTCAGCGGCAGCCATGTTACTTCCACAATCGTGGTCCATGGCTGCCGCTAAGCATGACTTTAAGAATAATGTTAAAAATATTGGGCATGTGGCGTCCTGGTGGCTCAGGGGTCTGATACCACATAACCGTCCTGGGTTTGAATCCGGCCCGGGACCTATGTAGCATGTCATTCCTCCTCTCTCACCTGGTCTTTCCTATCTCTCTACTGTCAAATAAAGGCAAAATGGCAAGAAAGGCAAAAAAAAAAATCTTTAAAAAATATTGGGCATTTCACTAGACCAACGTCATGGAGGGAATATATATTTGGAGAAAACACTTCAGAGGTGGGGCAGCAATTAAGTCCCCATACTACAACTTCACCAAACTGTCCCTACCTGTGGCTCTGGATCCAGAACTCTAATTCCTCTTAATAAATCATCATTTTATTTCTATTTTCTCATTGTACTCAGACGTCTTGATGTTCTACAACTGAGTTTAATTCCAAAATAAGAGTCCCACCAAAAATATGAGACCGACAATAAGAATTGAATTTGGGCAAAACAATAGAAAGTAAAAACCTCTATTGGTTATTATGGAAGTTCTGATCAACCTTGAGCCTTTTACTTGCAAAACATATTGAAGAATGTCATCATCTGTGTTTTTTTACATGTTGAGCAATGAACACCAGGCATTTTGGAATGAAAACCTTCCTGTCTAGGTTTTACCGCTTTTCAACTCTAAATCTCTTGGTGACGTCCTATCATACTTCTACCAGTTAGCAGTGTTTGTTCGGTCTCCTTACTCGTTGATCTCCTCCTCCTCGTCCTCAAAGTTCTCCTCCCCGTCGTTAGCGGTGGCCTCCTGGTACTGCTGGTACTCGGACACCAGGTCGTTCATGTTGCTCTCCGCCTCCGTGAACTCCATCTCATCCATGCCCTCGCCCGTGAACCAGTGCAGGAAGGCCTTGCGGCGGAACATGGCCGAGAACTGCTCCGAGATTCGCTTGAACAGCTCCTGGATGGCCGTGCTGTTGCCGATGAAGGTGGCGGCCATCTTGAGCCCCCTGGGAGCGATGTCGCAGACGGCCACCTTGACGTTGTTGGGGATCCACTCCACGAAGTAGCTGCTGTTCTTGTTCTGGATGTTTAGCATCTGCTCGTCCACCTCCTTCATGGACATGGGCCCCCGGAAGACCGTGGCGACGGTCAGGTAGCGGCCGTGGCGAGGGTCGCAGGCCGCCATCATGTTTCTGGCGTCGAACATCTGCTGGGTGAGCTCGGGAACGGTAAGGGCTCGGTACTGCTGGCTGCCCCGTGCTGTCAGAGGTGCGAACCCAGGCATGAAGAAGTGCAATCTGGGGAAAGGCACCATATTGACGGCCAGCTTGCGAAGATCTGCGTTGAGCTGGCCGGGGAAACGGAGGGAGGTGGTCACCCCGCTCATGGTGGCGGACACCAGGTGGTTGAGGTCGCCGTACGTGGGCGTGGTGAGTTTGAGAGTGCGGAAGCAGATGTCGTACAGGGCCTCGTTGTCGATGCAGTAGGTCTCGTCTGTGTTTTCAACCAGCTGGTGAACCGACAGGGTGGCGTTGTACGGCTCCACCACTGTGTCCGACACCTGGAGGGATAGGAGGAAGGAGGGGGAGGAGGAGGAGGAGGGATGGAGAGAGGGTTAGGTGACATGGAGAAGTGAGAAAGAGGAGAGAGGGAAGGATGGAGAGGAAAGGTAAAATACAGCGGAGGGGTGAAGGGGGAGATGAGATGCAGTGAGGAAGAAAAGGAAAGAAAGAGGGAGGAGTGAAAGGGGAGATGACGGGAGGAATGAAAAAAGAAGGAGAGAGAGTTCAGTGGGTGGAGGTGAAGAGAAAAAAAGAGAACGTTGATGGAAGGTGGATGTGAGAGAATAGATGTGATATGGGGGATGTAAGAAGAAGAAATGTGGGAGAGATAGAAGGCAGAGCGATGGGTGGAGGAGGATATTAGAAAGATGGAAAGGGTAAAAGACAGAGAAGAGGAAGAAAAGCGACAGGTGATCAAAGAAAGCAAGAAGAAAGAGATCAATAAAGACATGAAGAAAGTGAGAAGATAGAGAAGGCAAGGGAAAGAAGATCTGATGAAATCCCTCCCTCCCTCCCTCCACGTCATAATGCCGACCCACTCTTCCCTTGCCGCCGTTGATACCTTGGGGGAGGGCATGACGCTGAACGTGTTCATGATGCGGTCCGGGTACTCCTCGCGGATCTTGCTGATCAGCAGGGTGCCCATGCCGGAGCCGGTGCCTCCACCCAGCGAGTGGGTCAGCTGGAAACCCTGGAGACGGAGTTCAGTTTTTAAGTTGTTTCTTTCATGGTTTCTGTGTTATTCAACAGTGGACAGTGATAGGAGAGATGGCAGGTAGGCAGCAAAGTGCACTTGTATGGTGAAACTGGAGGAGGTCTGTATTTTAGTTGTTTGTTGTTATTGTATGCTTTTCTGCAAACCACATTTCCCATTTAGGGACGATTAAGTCTTGAAAATGAACTTGGTTTTGAACCCCGAAGCAGCTCCAATCTAGCAGTGCAACTATCGTTTCTCTGAGGCAGAAATAATCCCATTGGTTGCGTTAAACCTCAGTGGGCGGATCCAAATAACCAGAGTTTTTCTGGCTAAGTAACATTAGACTGAAGCCCAGTGAAAAGGACAAGAGGTAAGAGAGGAGCTAGCTAACATTATGAAGCCTAGCGCTCTGCTGCTAACGGAAGAAAGTTATCTAGGTTCCTTCCAAGTCTAATCTAGGTTAGCTAGTTAGCCTAGCTTCCAACATCATGAATGCCATGGTCATGGATGAATGACAAAAATAGGTTATTTCCATTTATATTTTATTGATATTTTGATCAGTTCCTTTTTTCCATTACTTCAACTCCAGTCTGCATATCTTTACCTGGAGGCAGTCGCAGTGCTCACACTCCTTCCTCACTACATCCAGGACTGAGTCCACTAGCTCCGCCCCCTCTGTGTAGTGGCCTTTGGCCCAGTTGTTCCCAGCACCTGTCTGGCCTGCAGACGAGCGGTCAGCACAAACACAAGAGAAGAAGAACATCCATCTGTGAAATCTAATATGGCAGAGTTCCCTGACCTAAGCACATATGCAGGGATGGGCATGCAGGAGCACACACACACACACACACACACACACACACACACACACACACACACACACTACTATCAATGCCCCTCTAACACATATTGGTGACCTATTTATACTAGTGTGTAACTAGGGATACACAAGGAAAGAGTACCTGCTGTATTTTATACAATATGTGTGTGTGTGTGTGTGTGTGTGTGTGTGTGTGTGTGTGTGTGTGTTAGAGATAAAGCAGATCCACAACCCAGTGAGACATCAGTTTATAAAACAAGTGTTGGAGCTGTTTGAGTCTGACTCGGTTTACTGTATGAAGCGCTGCTGTTCTGCCACCGTCGCCTAGCAACAGATTACAAACACCTGATGTTTGATTGCGTGGGGATTTTTTCATATTCACCAATAACTTCTTTGCTCAAGCTATTAAGCTATTACTGACAAGATATCCATTGGAGATGTTCTGCAAAATCTTGTATTGCCAATTTTGACATTTTTGTTGTAATCATGAGCCACTAGACCCCCTCATACAGGAAATGTCTTATGACCCTCAGATTGAGACAAACTATTGAAAATACATAGTAAAATCTAAAAAAAAAAAAAACGGGTTTGTCTCCGTTGATATCTTTGGACATACAAAGTTATTGCAGGACATGAAAAACACCATGACAGTGGGAAGAGCAGAAGGCAAACTTTACCAAAGATGAAGTTGTCGGGTCTGAAGAGTTGTCCGAAGGCTCCTGAGCGAACGCTGTCCATGGTTCCTGGTTCCAGGTCGACCAACACCGCCCGGGGGACATATTTATGTGCTGCACACACACACACACACACACACACACACACACACACACACACACACACACACACACAGGAGAGTTGTTACATTCTAGCCAAACTGCAACACTGGAAACGGTCTTCATTTTCACCTACGATGTTGATTATGAATCTAATCGTCACCTTAACACTGATTTTAACCTCACTGGACACCCTATGTCTAACCCTAGCCTTATGCTGCATTCCATGGATTTCAAAAAATTGTAAATTCCATTTTCCTACTAGGAAAAATGCAATGGAACGGCTTTTCAAGTCGGAATTCCAAGTAGGAAACTCAGGCAACATTTCTCAACCTCGAGGTTTCTGGGATGCAGTTATCTGACGTCAACATGGCAGCAGACACTGTGAGCATTACTTTTAAAGTTTACAGTCCTCAAATACACTTGACTTTTGGGGAAATTGTCTCATTGGTCAACTTTTGATCATCTCCTGTGTCTCTGGTAGATTTCTCTGTCCTGGTCACATGCTAACATGTTAGCATAGAGTATGTTAAGAGCCCGTGGGCAGCTAGCATTATCTAACATAAGAAGATAGACCTTTTAGTAATCCACAGTTGGTGTTATTTTTCTGCCAATCCCCTCATCACATAAAGGGGACGTTGACCAATATCCCAGAAAAGTCAACATGCTCCTTCAATTTGCACAACCATGATAAAGTTGTTCAACATATAAATCTTAATTGTAAAGTTGCACTTACAGTTGCTAAAGTTCTACGCTCGCTAACTAGCTAGCTAACGTTGCCAAATATCACTGACATCACATTAGCTCGTGCAATGAGACCAGGACTTTACACTGGGCAAGGAAATCTCGCTGGCGTCCTTGTTCCTCCTGTGGTTTTATGACGCTGCGTCAGGTTAAAATTACAACCTGATAGTTTGTAATTTCCCACTTCTGACTTTGAAGCTAACGCAGCATTAACGCTGAGCTTAACCTCTGGAGACCTGATGTCTAACCTCAACCTCAACCGTGTCTCTATATTTTAGCTTATACAATCATAAATTAAAGTGTTTTGTGCAGACTGTGACCGCAGTGGTGGAATGAACTCCCCACTGATGTCAGGACAGCAGAGTCGCTGCCCATCTTTCGCCGCAGGCTGAAAACCCACCTCTTCAGGAAACACTACCCTGACTCTTCCTCTTAGCCTTGCCTATTTGTCGTCAATTATGTGTCTGAGCTCTTGTTTATTGGCTCTTGTTCATTTGATACACTTATTTGTCTTAGCTCTTGCTTATTTGGTTCACTTATTTGTCTCATTTGTTTAAGATATAGTAGGTTGCTAACTTATTGCACTCTTACCTTAACACTAGTTCTGCTCTTAGTTGCTTGTTTAGGAAGGAAATGCACTTACGATTTCTGGTGACTAGTAGTTTTCTTGCCTACCTATGTTGAATGCACTTATTGTAAGTCGCTTTGGATAAAAGCGTCTGCTAAATGACTGTAATGTAATGTAATGTAAATGTGTGACCGTTAGAAGTTACTGGGGGAGGTGTGTGACTCATAGTGACTCAATACACACACACACACACACACACACTCTACTTTACTTACAGGACGCCTCGTTGTAGTAAACGTTGACCCTGTCCAGCTGTAGGGTTGAATCACCAACATAGTTCCCCGCGGGGTCGATGCCGTGCTCGTCACTGATCACTTCCCAAAACTGACCGAGTGAAAGTTAGAAAAAGAGAAGACGACGGTTAAAACCCTCCTCACCCCGTCAACGGCCGCCCCACTGCACCGTCCTCTCTGTGACATGACAGGATCGGATGTGACCCGTGAACTCTGTCTCCCAACACTACATTACAGTCATTTAGCAGACAAAGATGATAATTGACACTAATGTGGGGATCGAACCTGCAACCCTGTCCGGACCAGACAACACTACAGATGATAATAACCAACTACGAGTCAGACGTCGTACTTCCTCTAGTTTCACCAAACGGTTGAACTTGTGACAATCTGGGAATGAAACTGACTCATGACCTTTGTCACATGTCATCCACCAACCTGACGTCTCTCCTATCACTGTCCACTGTCCAGACAGAAAAGCCTCAGAAAAACAACTACAACTCCAATCTGCAACATCAAACATTAGATTAGCTCGATGTCAGATCAGTTTAGACATTTTGACACTATTACACCCAGTATAACCTCTCCGAGTTGGTTTTCCACTCATCCCACAGCGGCTGGAAGCCCAACCCCAGCTCGTCTCTCTTTCTGAGCCTGTTGCTGCTGACTTGGCTTCTTTTTCCTCCCATTTCACTTTCTGTTCGTGTCGGTTTTGATCGGCCAGGCCTTTCCTTGCTCAAGCCGTCGAAAATGACTGTTTCTTCAAAGCCAGTCGGTGAAGCAGCAGCCTAGATTCCTTGAATACTCTCAGTGGTACAGAGGTCAGGTCACGCCTCCGTAGCACCGTTATACGTTTATTCCAGGGCACGAGCCTACTGAGGGTACTGGCATAGGGAGTACAGACTCATTCCTTTATCCATGAAAAGGAACTATAGTAAAACTATGATAAAAGTTAGGATACTATACAAATATCACAGCAAAATGATATAAGGAATATTATAGAAATACCATAGATTACTATAATTACTGACACACTAAGTTCCTATATTAAAGGGATATAGTACTATAAGGTAAGTAAACTCACTATAGTGGCACAGATATACTATAAGACTCAATAGGAATAAGAACATTATAGTGAATATTACGGTGTTTTTTCGATAGGGCTGTTTGGCAGTCGCTCCAACGTTTACTGGTTTCTGTCGTTTTATATACTGATTTTACAACTGAAAAAGAAGTTGTCAGATGAGGAATATTCCAGCTGTCACGCACAGAACTGCGGGAAGAGACGTACCTTGGTCCCGATCTGATTCCCGCACTGCCCGGCCTGGATGTGAACTATTTCTCTCATCTTGCTTTCTGTTTTTTTTCCTGGTTGTGCTCAAAGTTTTCCTCTTGGCTTCTTGGATGCGAGAGCGCGTCCCACTTATGAGCTGACTGATCACACGAACGCGCACCGAGTTCATCTGCTCATCTGAAGCGCGTTCACGCGACCACGCCCCGAGGGCAGCCATGGGATCCGTTCCTTTCCAAAACCAAGTTTGTCCACTTCACTTTCCTCTCACTGTTGTACAAAATCGAGGCTCTTCGGCAGGGCTTTGGAGCAATATTAAATAATGAAATCCATTCAAAAGAAAAGTGGTTAAAATAAATTAAAGAATAAAATAAAATGTAGCACTCTAAAAACAGCTTCCATGCTTTACATGGAGACATCAAAATAATAACAAAATATATGGAGAAAAAGATAGGAAAAAGTTTAAAAAGTGATTAAAAATAAAAGTACGTAATATAAAATTGAAATATATCAAAATAAAAAAAAAATCATATAAATACAGGAGTTATGTAGAGTTTTATAAGTGCATAAAATAAATGAAGAGTAAAATATATGAGGAAGATAAAAATGGGAAACGAGTGAAAGTGGATAAAATAAAATGACAGGAAGCATAACCTTATTTTTAAAGTGCTCCCTGTTAACAACCACACATATCAACTTGCACTGTGGCCCGTAGAGAAGCGAACAGGGGAACATGTGCCAGACATTCCCAGAGATGATGAAGCGCGGGTCAGCTGTTCTGAGGCGGAGCGCGAGCCAAAAGTAGTTCCAGTTCACATCGTAAGGTAGTTTATTACGGACTGCTCGAGCCTGCTCACTGTCCAACGGCTGTGGGAACGTTCTTCAATCTGTACCCCACTTACATGAGTTGAGGTGAAACTATTGATCCCCGACAGGAAATGAGGTTGTACAGGAGGCAGGGGAATAAAAGAATAATTAAAAACAGAAAACTATCAATAAAGGTAATAAAATATAAAAGTGGGAGATGAACATGCTGACCATTCCAACACGTTTGGCAGATTGTAACAGTGGCCGATTACTTGCAGTACATGTATGGATTTACTAACTTAAACATTGATTACTACACACACAGTTAAAGAACTTAAGACTAAAGGAAGAAGAGCCACAGAACTTAAAGGACCAAGAGAGAATTCAGAAAACTTTTAGAAAACAAACCTTTATTCATAAATTTATATTTATTAAAACTTTTCTACCGTCCCATACCAACACTGTACAGCTCAACACAATGAGGCGGTTCAAGGCTAAAACACCCAGATGAAATGTCTTGCGTTGCAAACATTTCAGAAATACTTTCCTCACTACAACACACACACACACACACACACACACACACACACACACACACACACACACACACACACACACACACACACACACACACACACACACACACACACACACACACGACACTCAGATACACAATACAAAAGAGGCAATTTAAAAAAACATCATCAGACTAGAGAATCAGAACACAGAAAAAACAGCCCTTCACACACACACCATACACCACACACACACACACCTAGCAGTCGTCCTCAATGAACTGCAGCGAGGCCGAGGATGCGTACAGCAGCAGCTGGCCAGCCAGTCTGGTCATGTGGGTGAGGCAGCGCAGCACCACCCTGTGGCAGAAGAAGTCTTAACGTCTGTTCTACTTGGTGAAAGAAAGGCAGTTTAAAGGGGCGATAGGTGCTGCGAGCGACCGGCGTCAACACATTTCAGCTCTGTAACGTAAAAAGTCAAGCAACAAAAGCAAAAGCCAAATCAGTTTTATGATTCCGGTATTTATCAGGTGATATTTCACGTTACTGTTGGACCTCTACTCCAATTAGAAGCTTACTCCTCTAAATTGGGAAAATTTCACTTTACGTCCATTACAGGCCACCGTAGTTCAAGGAGATGGGTTGCAATTTCTACTGGTCACTTATACTGAGGTCATAGATTTCTCAACTGTCTTTCATTGTGCGATGAAGGCGAGAGAATCACCTCCTCTGAGAATCAGTCGGGATCATAACTGCATCAAGTCCTCAGACAGCATCTCAGATCAAGGCCGAATCCCAATTCACCCCTTAGCCCTTCCCCTCCGTTTTGCGCGTTCACGTGTAGGGGTAGGGGTGTCCCGAGTCTCTTGGGATCGAGGGGTAGGGTGAAGGTCTAGGGCTACATGACTACATAGGGCTACATAGGGCTA
This sequence comes from Hoplostethus atlanticus, assembly GCA_034670405.1. Lineage (NCBI taxonomy): Eukaryota > Metazoa > Chordata > Actinopteri > Trachichthyiformes > Trachichthyidae > Hoplostethus > Hoplostethus atlanticus. The sequence continues at coordinate 549,372 of JAXDDX010000221.1, forward strand.
CATAGGGCTACATGGCCCTCCAAACGGAGGTTTTTCAGGGGCACACTACAAACCGAGGGTTAGGAGAAATCTCCCAGAATGACCTGCGAATCAACTGGAAGATCATGGCGACCGCTACACTACCATCAAAGTGAACCACAAATGTAGTATTTTCTTCGTTAATAAAGATTTAAAAAATATTCTAACCGTGGTATTATCTTAGTTTAATGTCGTTTCAATGTATTATAGACCTTTTCTTTATAACAAGCATAACAAAAAATCGCTAGTATACCGATGTCTCTACCTCGCTAGTTACGTTACAACATTGTTTTTAGGCTGATTTGTGCATGACAGTCCCTGCATTTTGACATATTTCCATGTCGCATTTCCCCCTTTGATGGCATATGACGAAATATAACTAAAGTCCAGCAGCGAAGTTGCTGCACTTGTTACGGCTCCTCTAATACCAGTGCAGACTGGCAGGGTAACGTTAGCTGCACGGCTTGCTAGCTACAGAGCACCGCTAACACTATTCTGTCAAGAAGTGGTCTGGTAATGAAGCAGTGGTCTTTTTTATTTGATGACTTGTTTGATCGATTAGTAGCGTGAAACGTATAAGTTGTGAATGAATCGCGAGCGTCCATGCTTTTCTATCTATCTATCACTGTGATAATACCATTATTGCCATAGTAAAGTCCGATAACAAACTTACGTCTGTTTACGTAAACGTCATCGATGACGTATCAGGGTCTTGAAGGGTTGTCCCATTTCATAGGGGGAGATTTCAACCGCTACCCCTTGTGACTCTGTTCCGAGGGCCAAGCCGAAGGGCGAGGGGCCTCGAAAACGAGCCGTAGGGGTGAAAATGAGAATTCCGATTCGGCCTTAGTCTACTCACTTGAGGATGTGCTTTGCCTTGGTGCATCTGAAGTCATAGGACAGCGTGTACATCTCAAACAGGCTGGCCTTGACGGTGAGGCAACCCAGGAAGTCTTTAGGGTGCAGTTTGTAGAGGTCAAAGGTCAGCTTGGCGATCCCGTCCCTCTTGGGCTGCTGGAGGCTCAGGAAGACCTGAAATGATGTACAGGGAAAAAAACAAAACAATAATTCACAAATGTAGTCATCTGTGTGTGATCCATTCACCTGAAGGGTTCGCCGTCTTGCTCAAGGACACTTCAGCAGGATGGACACGCTGGGTCATTTGAACCAGCAAGGTCTCCTCAACCCACTAAAGCATTTGAAGGTGCTGCCCTCTAGTGGTAGAATTGGAGAAAGCGCTTATCGGTTCATAGATCGATTGCCTTGACAAAATCTAGCGTTCAAACATCAAACTGACTCTTTGATAAAAGCATTAAGAGGAGAGGAGCCATGAGCAGTGATATTATTCACTCCATAGATAAAGTTTGTTTTATTTTGAAATCACACAGAATTCATTGTTTATTATAGAAGAGCAAAATCTTACGAAATGAAAACTACACAACGTCGAGCCAGTTTGGTGATCACAATCCAAGAGCCATTATTTCACCAGGGATGGAAAGAGTACTAAAATATCATACTCAAATACAAGTACTGTTACTTTGCTGGTAAGGGAAGAACAAGTAAAAATTACTGGTGTAAAAAATCTACTGAATGGAAACTTCCACCTTCAGATAAATCGTTATACATCTATTTGGGATGTTCAATGCGTTCCAGGAGTGTTGTCATTTTTCCAAAATCTGCACTCTGGAAGTGGTTTGAAATATAGCCAAGAACAATATTTCAGTATTTAAAAACATGGACAATAAAAGTGGTTGTTACTTCCATACTTGTCCTTTCCACGTGTTGATCCTCACCTTGCTCTGCGACCACACCTCGCCCTTCTCCAGCACCATCAGCGGCGTGTCACCGGGCAGAGACTGGAAGAAGACCTCCGAGTCCACCACCGTGCCGTCCTCCTCCAGGACCAGAGTCAGGACCTGGCAGGACAGCAGGAGCACCCTGGCCGCCTGAGAGGGGGTACGATGGACAAGAGTAAGAAAACAGGTAGAGGCCCAAATAGAAACCGTTCATCTGTCCAACTGCAAAGGCTACAGCTTCGATTCCTGCCTGTCTAAAACATAAATGTCAAATGGTTTAAGGTTTTTATGAGCCTTGTTTTATTAGATAGTAGATGTTGAGGAAAGGAAGGCAAGGCGGCAGGGGGAGAGGGAAAGACACAACCAGCAATCTGACTTTGAGCCCACAGCATTATGGGTACCAGGTTTGTTCCAAGACCCACTGAGACACCAAGCGTTAGTGCTGATTCGTTGTGTTTTACTAAGCTGCACGTGAAGTTACAGTATAGGGATTCATAAATTCAGACTGCTTACGTTTCCATTTGTTAAGAGCTTGATACTGAAACATCACTATTATATACTGTACAGTTAAGAAGTCTTCACAACTGGGCATCAGTGGACCCAAATATGTATCCGCTCCAAACAGTTTCCAGGGGTGTTTATAGGATTTTCTACCACGCCATGACATGATCTTGTGCTTGTGTGGGCTGATGTTGAACCCAGACATCATGTTAGGGTCTAAGGGGTCGGACCTTCCCTCCTCCTGCCCTGGATCCCGCGCCTCCTCACCTGCTCCAGGAGGTCGTCCAGAGAGGAGGCCGCCAGCCCCCGGCGTTGCCTCCTGCTGTGGGTGCAGACCGTAAAGGACCGGGGCTGAGCGGAGGGCAGGATGCGCCGCGAGATGGTTGTCTGGACTGTCGAGACCGACCTGTCCAGGAAGAGATGAAGGTAGCGGTTAGGCTGGTAAGGCTCCGTTCACACTGCAGGCAACTATGTTAACTAATTTAACACATTGTGTGCAGTGCTGGAAATGCTCGTGCAGGCGCCCACGGGTTAGTCAACAGGTCACATATTTCGGTATATTGGGTGAAGTTTCGTTGTGCAGTAATGGGTAGAGCTTGGAGGACTTTGGTCAGGACAGTTTGTTCAGTTGCTGGACTGGAGGAGGTTTTATTCCCATGCCAGGGAATGAAACAAACCAGGTGTCGAGCCAGAATGTGTTTCCCCTGGCGATGAGTCTTCACCTCGATTTCATGCCAGGGAAGAAAATAAATAATTTCATTTTTTGTGGATCTGTTTTTCCAAGTAAAACGTTTTAAAACCGGTTCAGGATTACCGAGAACTAAAGGAACCTCCCTAGTTGTCTCGTAACGGACGGACATGTTGTTGGAGCCATAATGTGGTTTTGTGTTTGTTTTATTTTGTCCTCATCTGGTGCACATGCAGTTCAGTGGTTGAACATGGGGTGGAGCAGTGTGTGGATGTGCATATAGGTGGTTGAATGGTGAGGGGAGACAGGTGTGAATGAACGGGAAAGGCAAACAGTTTTTTGACCGTGTCAGTGGGTCAGCATGCCAGAGTGGCTGGCGTGCTGAAGAACGATCTGAATTAAGGGAAACATCTATTTTGGACAAGCTGTTATCTACCTTTGCTAAGGTGAGCTGCTGAGCTGTAAATAAATACACAAAAGGACGACGAGCACTGGACATTGGTTTATTTTCACCCCAGAACACGCGTCCTAAATAAGTTCAACCCGTTCGCCCCTCAGTGGCTTATTCAAATATATAATGTTTGTTTAAAGTCATTACACATGTTATCTAAAAACATGTTATCTAAAACTACAAGCATCAACTGATCGGTCTATACAGTAGTCGACTTGTCATTGATTTAATTTCCCCCATTGTGATTTCACAGAGGACCGAAACACCACCAGGCGAACATCTTTAAGGGGATACCAACTTTAGCACAACACCACATCTGCTCGCTGCCAATCAAGGATTAACCAACAGTACCTGACATGAACCCAAACCAATCCGGACTCTATTGTCTCTATTGTAATGGAAGGTTTGGCTTGCAGACACGGTTTACAGTAAAAACGCGATATAAAGACAATAACCACCACGAGCTCCATAGAAGACACACAAAAAGCCGCTCACTGTAGAGAGAACGACGCATTTCTACCATTTTGTCTCTTCCAACCAAAAGAACTAGAGTAATCCTGTAATACACTTTAGAAGGATACTATAAAATATCACAGCCAAACTATTCAACTGTTCAAAAACACCATCCAGTGCCATAACGTCATTATTAAGTATCACAGACTCACTATGAGTCCCTGTAGGAAATAAAAACACCATATGAACAATATAGAGGTTTTTCATTAGCAACCTCCACTTTCCTCCTGGCAGATTGTCACTAAAAAGGGATACTTCTCCCTACTCACCTCATCAGAGTCTCCGGCAGCAGAGTTCTGGCGTATTGCACACCAGACTGGATGGACAGCGGCGCCATGGTCGAGTAAATTGATCTCAATTTAGTTAGAATATCGGACCGTTCCAAGTCGGTGTGAAAAATATCCGTTTCTCCCAGTTGCGGTCCCCGGTCACTGCTGCACCTGGAGCTGAACTTGAACTACACACGCTGGATGAAGCAAAACTTGATTAACATTGTCGTCTTCTGATTGGTTGCTAATAATGGAGGAGAACCAATAGGACGTCGATCCAAAGTAGGCCTCCGCCTCACCAAACGGAATATTTGCACTATAGTTGTTGACGCCAGCTGTTGTTAGTCGGACGTTTCTTACGGACGGACCAGTGGTGCGCTTCAAAAATAACCCGCAGGCAGGCAATTTAGAAGAACTACATAAAGTATTGACAGAATTAAATTTACTCCATCAACTCAAAATGAAGTTTCGAGCAAAAATTATAGATATCGGATGTCTCAATCATTTCACTCGTAAGTTACTTGATGAAACAATGAAACTAAACGTTTATTTATGGAGAAAGAAACGGTCAAATTAGCCAATTGACTCATGCTAGCTTGTTAGCTTGACTGGAGTTAGCTGTCATAACTGTTACTGCTGTTCTCCCTCGTATGGAGAGAATATGTCGCCAAACTGAACGTAATCTGGCAAGTTACCCTTTGTTCTTACTTATCGGCAAAGCTACATACATGGTAGAACACGATTTAAAACTTTTCATGAGTCGTCTCCATTCGGCCTCTTATTCCCACAATCTTCCCTATCAAAATACATGGAGGTGAGCGGTGAACCAAGAAGTTGAGATTGTTTTTCACTTTTAGTGAATTCGATTGTTTTAGAGTTAATACTCAACTTCCCACACTTAAGTGGCCTAAGCCTTCTGTTGATTGGGTAGAGACAAGAAACATGTCTACATATTCAAGTTGTGGTCCGGTTTTCACTTATACAACGAAACAACATGATCATCTATTTAGTGAATCGAAGAGAAAAGAAGACAATTCCTTTACAGTGATCGATAACATCTCTCTCAACCGATGGTATTCATTTGATCAAGACTGTATGAACTGGGAAATAGAAACCAGTGTTCCCACAGAAGGGACTCTCGCATGGTGTGGTGGAGGAAAAGAGGAAGGTTGTCACAGAGGATGGAGAGTAGAAGTTGAGATTTGATGCAAGTAAAGTGCTGGTGGGTGAATCATTCGTATGCCACATTCCCCAGTGATGCCTAATGATTCGTAAATTGTCTAAGGCGTGTTCTACCAGATTCAGTCTTTTGCTGTTAAGTTAAATTGGCAGATTTCTGAATGGAGTCCTTTACGGCGTGTATCGGGACTAGACTGAATGCGTTGCGATGCTGAACTACCCATTAGTTTTAACTGTGTTTTTACAGCCTAATCTGTTCATTCCTTCGGTATTTATTTTCTCATCTCCTCTCCAGGTGTCGTGACCACCATCTCTAAGCTGACCAAGACGTGCGTCCTGCGGCTGACTCCAGACAACCTGTTCTTTGTTTTGTCTGGTAAAGTGGCCAACGGAGGAGTCAGCATGTGGTGTGAACTATCACAGGTACAAGTTCAACGGGACGTTTAAGGCACCTGGGATGAATGAAACCTTAAAGCATGAATCTGGACAGTGTCAACCTGGACCCTATGTTCCTTTTTCCATCACACCGATCAATTGTAATTGATTCTGATAAAGTGGAGAGCTGCACACCCTGGCAAGCAAGATGTATGAAAAGTAATGGGGGAGAAAAGGGTTCAAGTTGAAAATGGAATAATGCTTTAAGTCTGTTTGATTTAGCTTGTGGTTTTAGGTCATGGAAGCACTTGACTTGGTTATGGAAAGTTCTGTAAAAGCCATGGAGTTTAAGGGCGATGGTGGGAACCCTGTTTCACTGTGTAGGTTCAAGTGTCGTAGTTGTATATATTTAATACCACACATTTGCTCTATTGTCATTTTTATTCTATTTCCATTGTTACATCCTGTTATCTGCTGCTGATGACCCAGTTTCCCCACAGTGATCAATAAAGTTTCATCCTACCTTGTCGCCTGTCGGTCTGTCTCCCTCCCTCCCTCTCCCTCCCTCCCTCCCTTCCTCCTTCCAGGCCAACTTCTTTGATGAGTACCAGATGGAGGGCGTGTCCGCTGAGGCCAATGAGATTTGTCTGGAGGTGACGCCAGAGAACCTGTCCAGAGCCCTGAAGACGGTCCAGAACGCCAAGGCCGTCAAGGTCAAACTGACCAAGAAACACTGTCCCTGCCTGACCGTCGCTGCCGAGCTGGTGAGGCCGCGATGCCGTCATTCAGACGCTTGTTCAGTCTTCCGCTACACATCATGTCTCAGACATTACTGACCACATTCTGATAAAACTGGGGGGTTGCTGCAGCTCACCACGGCATTCCAGCGATTTAGAGGGAAATTGTCCCAAAGGGGGCGCTGTTCACAGGTCACAGCAAAGTGAGGTATTTGTTACTGATTGGCCCAGAGGGGGAACGCATCATTCATGGGGGACGCCATGTTGTATTTCTGTCTTTACATCTTTCTGTTTGTGCTCTCCTCTTCCTCCACCTCTCCTCTTCCAACTCCACCTCTCCTCTTTCTCCTCCACCTCTCCCTCCTCCTCCACCTCTCCTCTTTCTCCTCCACCTCTCCTCCTTCTCCTCCACCTCTCCTCTTCCTCCTCCACCTCATCTCCCTCCACCTCCACCCCTCCTCTTTCTCCTCCACTCCTCCTCTTCCACCTCTCCTCTTCCAACTCCACCTCTCCTCTTTCTCCCCCATTGCCTCTTCCTCCTCCACCTCTCCTCTTCCTCCTCCACCTCATCTCCTTCCTCCTCCACCTCTCCTCTTTCTCCCCATCACCTCTTCCTCCTCCACCTCTCCTCTTCCTCCTCCACCTCTCCTTCTTCTCCTCCACCTCTCCTCTTCCTCCTCCACCTCTCCCTCCACCTCCACCCCTCCTCTTTCTCCTCCACTCCTCCTCTTCCACCTCTCCTCTTCCAACTCCACCTCTCCTCTTTCTCCCCCATTGCCTCTTCCTCCTCCACCTCTCCTCTTCCTCCTCCACCTCATCTCCTTCCTCCTCCACCTCTCCCTCCTTCCTCCACCTCTCCTCTTTCTCCACCTCTCCTCTTCCTCCTCCACCTCTCCCTCCTCCTCCACCTCTCCTCTTCGACCTCCGTCTCTCCTCTCCCTCCTCCTTCTCCTCCACCTCTCCTCTTCCTCCTCCACCCTCCTCTTCCACCTCCGTCTCTCCTCTCCCTCCTCCTTCTCCTCCACCTCTCCTCTTTCTCCACCTCTGCTCTTCCTCCTTCACCCCTCCTCTTCCTCCTCCACCTCTCCTTTCTCCTCCACCTCTCCACCTTCTCCTCCATCTCTCCTCTTCCTCCTCTACCTCCACCTCTCCGTCCTCCTCCACCTCTCCTCCTTCTCCTCCACCTCTCCCTCCTCCTCCACCTCTCCTCTTCCTCCTCCACCTTTCCTCTCCTTCCTCCTCCACCTCTCCTCTTCCCCCTCCACCTCTCCTCTTTCTCCACCTCTCCTCTTCCTCCTTCACCCCTTCTCTTCCTCCTCCACCTCTCCTCTTCCTCCTCCACCTCTCCTCTTCCACCTCCGTCTCTCCTCTCCCTCCTCCTTCTCCTCCACCTCTCCCTCCTCCTCCACCTCTCCTCTTCCACCTCCGTCTCTCCTCTCCCTCTCCCTTCTCCTCCACCTCTCCTCTTCCTCCTCCACCCCTCCTCTTCCTCCTCCACCTCTCCTCTTCCACCTCTGTCTCTCCTCTCCCTCCTCCTTCTCCTCCTCCTTCTCCTCCACCTCTCCTCTCCCTCCTTCTTCTCCTCCACCTCTCCTCTTCCTCCTCCACCTCTCCTCTTCCACCTCCGTCTCTCCTCTCCCTCCTCCTTCTCCGCCACCTCTCCCTCCTTCCTCCACCTCTCCCTCCTCCTCCACCTCTCCTCTTTCTCCACCTCTCCTCCTCCACCCCTCCTCTTCCTCCTCCGTCTCTCCTCTCCCTCCTCCTTCTCCTCCACCTCTCCTCTTCCTCCTCCACCTCTCCTCTTTCTCCACCTCTGCTCTTCCACCTCCGTCTCTCCTCTCCCTCCTCCTTCTCCTCCACCTCTCCTCTTCCTCCTCCACCTTTTCTTTCCTTCCTCCTCCACCTCTCCTCTTTCTCCTCTACTTCTCCTCTTCCACCTCCACCTCTCCCTCCTCCTCCACCTCTCCTCTTCCTCCTCCGTCTCTCCTCTCCCTCCTCCTTCTCCTCCACCTCTCCTCTTCCTCCTCCACCTCTCCTCTCCCTCCTCCTTCTCCTCCACCTCTCCTCTCCCTCCTCCTCCACCTCTCCTCTTTCTCCACCTCTCCTCTTCCTCCTCCACCTCTCCTCTTCCACCTCCGTCTCTCCTCTCCCTCCTACTTCTCCTCCACCTCTCCTCTTCCTCCTCCACCCCTCCTCTTCCTCCTCCGTCTCTCCTCTTCCTCCACCTCTCCTCTTTCTCCCCCATCGCCTCTTCCTCCTCCACTTTTTCTTTCCTTCCTCCTCCACCTCTCCTCTTTCTCCTCTACTTCTCCTCTTCCACCTCCACCTCTCCCTCCTCCTCCACCTCTCCTCTCCCTCCTCCTTCTCCTCCACCTCTCCTCTCCCTCCTCCTCCACCTCCACCTCTCCTCTCCCTCCTCCTCCACCTCTCCTCTTCCTCCTCCACCTCTCCTCTTCCTCCTCCACCTTTTCTTTCCTTCCTCCTCCACCTCTCCTCTTTCTCCTCTACTTCTCCTCTTCCACCTCCACCTCTCCCTCCTTCCTCCACCTCTCCCTCCTCCTCCACCCCTCCTCTACCTCCTCCACCTCTCCTCTTCCACCTCCGTCTCTCCTCTCCCTCCTCCTTCTCCGCCACCTCTCCCTCCTTCCTCCACCTCTCCCTCCTACTCCACCTCTCCTCTTTCTCCTCCACTCCTCCTCTTCCTCCTCCACCTCTCCTCTTCCTCCTCCACCTCTCCTCTTCCACCTCTCCTCTTTCTCCTCCACCTCTCCTCTCCCTCCTCCTCCACCTCTCCTCTTTCTCCACCTCTCCTCTTCCTCCTCCACCTCTCCTCTTCCACCTCCATCTCTCCTCTCCCTCCTCCTTCTCCTCCTCCTCCTCTCCCTCCTCCTCCACCTCTCCTCTTTCTCCTCCACCTCTCCTCTCCCTCCTCCTCCACCTCTCCTCTTTCTCCACCTCTCCTCTTCCTCCTCCACCTCTCCTCTCCCTCCTCCTTCTCCTCCACCTCTCCCTCCTCCTCCACCTCTGCTCTTTCTCCACCTCTCCCTCCTCCTCCACCTCTCCTCCTTCTCCTCCACCTCTCCTCTTCTTCCACTTCTCCCTCCTTCCTCCACCTCTCCTCTTCCTCCTCCACCCTCCTCTTCCACCTCTGTCTCTCCTCTCCCTCCTCCTTCTCCTCCACCTCTCCCTCCTCCTCCACCTCTCCTCTTTCTCCTCCACCTCTCCTCTTCCTCCTCCACCTCTCCTCTTTCTCCTCCACCTCACCTCTTCCTCCTCCACCTCTCCTCTTCTCCTCCACCTCTCCTCTCCCTCCTCCTCCACCTCTCCTCTTTCTCTACCTCTCCTCTTCCTCCTCCACCTCTCCTCTTCCACCTCCGTCTCTCCTCTCCCTCCTCCTTCTCCTCCGTCTCTCCTCTTCCTCCTCCACCCCTCCTCTTCCACCTCCGTCTCTCCTCTCCCTCCTCCTTCTCCTCCACCTCTCCTCTTCCTCCCTCCTCTTCCACCTCCGTCTCTCCTCTCCCTCCTCCTCCACCTCTCCTCTTCCTCCTCCACCTCTCCTCTTCCACCTCCGTCTCTCCTCTCCCTCTCCCTTCTCCTCCACCTCTCCTCTTCCTCCTCCACCCCTCCTCTTCCTCCTCCACCTCTCCTCTTCCACCTCTGTCTCTCCTCTCCCTCCTCCTTCTCCTCCTCCTTCTCCTCCACCTCTCCTCTCCCTCCTTCTTCTCCTCCACCTCTCCTCTCCCTCCTCCTCCACCTCTCCTCTTCCTCCTCCACCTCTCCTCTTCCTCCTCCACCTTTTCTCTCCTTCCTCCTCCACCTCTCCTCTCTCTCCTCCTCCACCTCTCCTCTTTCTCCACCTCTCCTCTCCCTCCTCCTTCTCCGCCACCTCTCCCTCCTTCCTCCACCTCTCCCTCCTACTCCACCTCTCCTCTTCCTCCTCCACCCTCCTCTTCCACCTCTGTCTCTCCTCTCCCTCCTCCTTCTCCTCCACCTCTCCCTCCTCCTCCACCTCCCCTCTTTCTCCTCCACCTCTCCTCTCCCTCCTCCTCCACCTCTCCTCTTTCTCCACCTCTCCTCTTCCTCCTCCACCTCTCCTCTTCCACCTCTGTCTCTCCTCTCCCTGCTCCTTCTCCTCCACCTCTCCCTCCTCCTCCACCTCTCCTCTTTCTCCTCCACCTCTCCTCTTCCTCCTCCACCTCTCCTCTCCCTCCTCCTTCTCCTCCACCTCTCCTCTTTCTCCACCTCTCCTCTTCCTCCTCCACCTCTCCTCTTCCACCTCCGTCTCTCCTCTCCCTCCTACTTCTCCTCCACCTCTCCTCTTCCTCCTCCACCCCTCCTCTTCCTCCTCCGTCTCTCCTCTTCCTCCACCTCTCCTCTTTCTCCCCCATCGCCTCTTCCTCCTCCACTTTTTCTTTCCTTCCTCCTCCACCTCTCCTCTTTCTCCTCTACTTCTCCTCTTCCACCTCCACCTCTCCCTCCTCCTCCACCTCTCCTCTCCCTCCTCCTTCTCCTCCACCTCTCCTCTCCCTCCTCCTCCACCTCCACCTCTCCTCTCCCTCCTCCTCCACCTCTCCTCTTCCTCCTCCACCTTTTCTTTCCTTCCTCCTCCACCTCTCCTCTTTCTCCTCTACTTCTCCTCTTCCACCTCCACCTCTCCCTCCTTCCTCCACCTCTCCCTCTCCCTCCTCCTCCACCCCTCCTCTACCTCCTCCACCTCTCCTCTTCCACCTCCGTCTCTCCTCTCCCTCCTCCTTCTCCGCCACCTCTCCCTCCTTCCTCCACCTCTCCCTCCTACTCCACCTCTCCTCTTTCTCCTCCACTCCTCCTCTTCCTCCTCCACCTCTCCTCTTCCTCCTCCACCTCTCCTCTTTCTCCTCCACCTCTCCTCTTTCTCCTCCACCTCTCCTCTCCCTCCTCCTCCACCTCTCCTCTTCTCCTCCACCTCTCCTCTTCCTCCTCCACCTCTCCTCTTCCACCTCCGTCTCTCCTCTCCCTCCTCCTTCTCCTCCACCTCTCCCTCCTCTTCTCCTCCACCTCTCCTCTTCCTCCTCCACCTCTCCTCTTCCACCTCCGTCTCTCCTCTCCCTCCTCCTTCTCCTCCACCTCTCCTCTTCCTCCTCCACCCCTCCTCTTCCTCCTCCGTCTCCTCTTCAGCCCACTCTGTCCAGCGTCAGTCGAGTCGTCACTCATGACGTCCCGGTGGACGTCGTCCCCAGAAGACTGTGGCAGGAGTTCAAAGAGCCCAGCATGCCGGACTTCGATGTAAGAGACGCCACTCTGTGGCGATACGCAGCGTCTGAAATACTGAACAGGAGAGAAGAGACGTTATAGAAATATTCTCAAAGGTTTTTTAGTCCTGATTTGCAACATTTCCATCTGTTCTGTCGTAGCTACAAGTGAAAGGTGGCGTTCACATGGAACAGTTGGCATCCGTCAAATTCACAGACAGTTTGTGGTTGTCTTGAAACCTTTTGACGCCGTCTCCTTCTGAGCAGCGACTGGTCCAACCTAGCAGACAGCCTGCAGGTCCTGAAAGTCTGAAAATGTCTGCTATTATATTTTCTAAACTCAGGACCTTGTGAGTCCAGTCATGCAGACTATATTTTTAAATGTGAAATTGGTCTTCTGTTTCATTCTGCCATTGAAAAGGTGTTAAAAGTTGGTGAAACCTGCAGACATGGAGACTCCTCAGTTCTGGAAAGGCTGAACTGCAGGCGTTGCAGACAGTCCGTCAGAACTTGAACTAGTTTCAACTTTTTTGACGGACTGGGTTGTGATATTTTCAGGCACTGCGCTCAATCCTGTCGATCCACGTCATCCGTCAACACACAGTGTTGTCTGGTTTTTGACGTGTCAAATGCTCATGTGATCGGGACCCAAAGGTCTGGTGAAACCGAGTCAGACTGAAGTTTCTTTTCCTTCCTTGCAGGTCAGTATATATCTACCTGCCCTGAAGACCATAAAGAACGTTGTGGACAGAATGAAGAACCTCTCCAACTTCCTGGTAGGATTGCTTCCTCCAGACAGACTTCACCTCTGGTGTTAGGTCCTGGAAAAGACTGAAAAAGTCTAAAATGATTCAAGTTGAAGCCCCAAAGCATTAAAATGGCTTCAGTACAGTCAGGAGGTGTTCATGTTTCCACCATATTATGAAGGTTTATTTTTATTACGTTTTATTGTGACGCAACTGTAAAAGTATACAGAGGTTTTGACCGATTCTTTACATTCACTGATATTCAGTCGTGTGTGTGTGTGTGTGTGTGTGTGTGTGTGTGTGTGTCAGGTGATGGAGGCCAACCTGAATGGAGAGATGAACCTGAAGATCGAGACAGACCTGGTTTCTGTCACCACTCACTTCAAGGACCTGGGCAACCCTCCCTGGGGTAACGACAGCTCCACCTCGATTCACCCAGGGAGTCGCTCTGCTTCACCTTCACACACATTCACAACTTCTTCCTCTTTCCAGGTGATGATGGTTCCCAGGCTGGCGGTCAGTCTCAGAGCAGAGACCCAGAGGCCATGGCCGACGCCAGGGTGGACATCAGGAAGCTACAGCAGTTCCTCATGGGCCAGCAGGTCAACCCCAGCAAGGCCATGTGCAGTAAGTCAGCATCAGCACGTTTCCTTTGCTGTCACTTAGTTGATCCTGGAAGTGGCAGGGGAGGGAACCCGGGTCCTGGACCACCATTACGCCCAACCACCCACCGCCACTGGAAACTTTACAGATCTGGGTTCAGTTTTTCCTACTATGATGTAGAATGTAAAAAATACTCCTTCCTGGTGCCTCTAAAAGCTACGCTCCAATCCAAGTGGTCATGCCTACACCCACCAGCCACTTTATTAGGTCCTGCTTGTTAACAAACAGCCTGCTCCTCCAAACAGCCAATCACGTGGCTGCAACTCAACATATAAAGCATCCAGACATGGTCAAGTGGTTTAGTGTTTGATGCTGATCTAAGAGACTTTGACCGTGGTGTGGTTGTTGGTTCAGCATCTCAGAACCAGCTGAACCCTCCTGGGGTTTTCACCACTACAGTCTCTATGGTGGAGGAACAGAAACACCTTGTTGATGAGAGGTCAGAGGTCAGAGGAGGATGGGCAGACTGGGTCAAGATGCTCCAGTAACATCTTTACAACAGTGGTGAGCAGAAGGGAGCTTGTTGGATCCATGATGGAGGATTCAGGCTGTTGGAGGCAGAAGGTCCTACCTACTAGAGAGGGGTACCTAATGAAGTGGCCGGTGAGTGTATGTGATGGTGGTTGGTTGACAGGAGGATGTACACTATCACCAACCCTGTTGCATATTCCACATGCAAGTCTTCCTCAACTGTTATGGATCAGGGATCAGCTGTAGCTCAGGACCTTTGCAGTCTGTCAATCAATAAAAACAGTTTTCATTTGCAGTTGAAGTCGTTCAACATCTTCTCCTCCAACATGAACTTCTTGTGTTGATCATCCCACTAGATGGCACTAGTGCATCTTGAATTAAGACTTTAAACCTACAGTGCATCACAACATTCATCAATCAATATCCTTAAAATATGTCCTCATTTAATCAACCAAGACGTAAACCTGCTGTCTTATTTTTTCAATATATTTCAGATGACATCTTCCTTTCCTCCCCCAGATATCGTCCACAAGAGGATCCTCCACCTGATTCTGCTGCATGAAGACGTGTCCCTGCAGTACTTCATCCCCGCCGTGGCCTAGAGGCTCCACGGTCCCAACCAGCACCACTGGGTTTCTCAACCTGGGGGCTGGGGGCCACCAAATGGGTCGTGGGCCTGTTTCACGGCAGGAGGATGCTGTCTTTATTCCCAGGGGGACACTGAACTGAATCTGGGACCCTGTCGATAGTTTTACCGGGGATCTGACGTCAGGTTGTGGGTCCAGTCCTCCCTGTGGTCCTCAGGTCTCCATGCTGACCTGTGTCTGTGTTGTCAGGAGTTACTGTCTTCCTGACTACCCCGGGCTGAACGGATGGTGGCTCAAGAGGGATTCCCACTCTTGATAGATTCATCTCTTTGTAGGTGCACAGCTGGAGGCTCTGGTCACGTCCTGACAGTATATTAGGATCTATCAGACCTGCAGAACATTACTTACTGCGGTTGAAATCCCAGCGTCTGGCATTTCAACTGGTATGATGAATTAAACAGTTGAGCAAATAAAATTTCCCTTATCAATTAATCAGACTTGCTAAAATCGTCCGTATTGATTCTCTGCAGCGCCCTCTAACTGGAAAGCAATGTAACATCGGTGGCATAACAACCATAATAACCACAGAGGTCCTTTACTTTGTAAATACACGGTTCATCATCGGTCACCAAGAGAAATATTTCAGGGAGGTGCTTGCTTGAGTTACATTCTTTCAAAGTCAAAGTGATTCACAAAACCTTACTGCTTCAGAGCATAAAACACAAGGTGTTGACACAAGCTCCTCATGAAGACGAACTTAAACACAATTATACTTAAAAGGTGTTTTTAAAAAAGGAGTTATTACTGTATATTATAAAAAGTGTTCCCAATGTTGCTAAAATTAAAACAGTTCATGAGAAATCAGAAGCTTTTTAATTGGTGGGAAAATACAGTTTAGACAACATGGATAGAGATTAAAATAGTATTTTTACATTTTGACACCCAAACCTTCAAAATAAAAGCTCATACAAGCCAATATTGCAGTTGGGTCCTCAAATGAATGAATGAAAACAGTTTGCATTGATATGAGAAGTTTTGAGTTATTTCTGCTCGTCAGTGAATTTTGTCTTTAGGTTCTTATGTGTTGTGTAGTTGTGAAGACAAGTAAATACAAGTTATACACAAACTGTTTTTAGACTTTTTCATCAAGTGATTTCATTTCTCATCTCAATCCTCTAATAATATTAGAGCTTTGACTCACTGTATGAAATCAAAATGCTACGTATGTGGTCGGGTGAGACTCACCTCCTTGTGAAAACTACCAGAAACAAACTGAACCGGTTCTTTGTTGATCGCTCTTAACCAGCCAATACAAACTGATCTCAGTTCTGTTCTCTGAACAGGCCTGGATGGATGATATAGTAATAGTCATGTTTGAGTTCACACCTTTCTACTGTGCAACTCTGCTGTATAGTTTGTGTTGCCTGGTCCTGAGCCCTTACCATAGAGGGAATCGTTTCAATCTGACCTCAGACCAGCTGCCTGGGTCTAAAACAATGTATTTTTAGTTGTTATTTCATGATGTACCAGAAGGAGTACATATAAAGTACTATTACTACTGTTAGTACTGGGACTACTAATACTATACCTATTACTACAATTACAAGTACTGCTGATACTAGTGGAGGTGTGGGCTGGATGCAGGTGAGCGTGTACAACACGTGACCGCCAAAGCTGCCCTGTCTACCCAAGTACCCCTGGATGGGGGGAGGGACGGGAGGAGAGGGGAGGAAAGCAGAGGAGGAGGTAGGGAGGGACAGAGGGGAGAAAAGGAGGAGGTCAGAGGGCAGAGGAGGGGAGAGGGAGGGAAGGAAAGGAGGAGCAGCATCCATTTACTTGACCTTTGTGGGCGGTAACGCCATTGGCTGCACGTTGAAAGGTGGAAGTTCCATTAATTTGACCTGTGAGCTGCATGGCAGCGTGCACGACTCTGTCCTGAGAAAACACTGATGCACAAAACGTCTGGATCAGTAAAGACCACAGACACTACAGTGATGTTCACATCTTAGAACTCAACGTCTGTTGAGCTCCAATGTGAACACAACATGTGATCAGCAGTAAACTAACCTGGAATGATCCTGCACTGCTGCAGAGTTACGTTACCCAACTGTTACACAACTGCTGTTGCTCAAAGCAGGAAGGAAGAGAAGCAACACTCAGCATCCTGATGACAATAAATGGGGTCTGACACTAGTTAAGACTTTCTAAAACATCATGGAGCATAAGGGACATTTATCTGCATCACTCCTGTTAGAAATGATGGAATTATAATTTAATTGATATAATTATAACTTCTATCTATATAATTGATATAATTATAACTTCTAACTATATAATTGATATAATTATAACTTCTATCTATATAATTGATATAGTTATATAAGGCTCAGTACATTGTGACCAGAACCAGATCAACTCACAGAACTAACTGGAACTATGGTGTCCTGAATCAAACTGGAGGATGGACAGTAGAGGCATCATGAAGCAATAGGAAGTCACTGTGGTTTCTGAATCAGCTTCCTGTCAACAACACTGACAGGTGAGAAACCACAGAATGACACATGAAGACATAGAGACGGAAAGAGAGACGCCATGTTAAGATACCGACTGACCAGGCTGGTTAAGACTACTGACTGATATGGATCCAATAGTGATGCTGTTCATGTTGCTCTGGAGCACAGGTAGGACTCTGATAGAGAACCAGGCCTTCAATGGGAAATCAGTCATATTAATATGTGATTATTATGAACTAGTCAAAAGATGAATATGTGATCAATAGTTTAACTACTCTAATTATAATGTGATTAATAGTTTAACTAGTCTAATGATTAATATGTGATAATAGTTTAACTAGTCAAATGATTAATATGTGATCAATAGTTTAACTAGTCTAATTATTAATGTGATCAATAGTTTAACTAGTCTAATGATTAATATGTCATCAATAGTTTAACTGGTCTAATGATTAATGTGATCAATAGTTTAACTAGTCTAATGATTAATATGTGATAATAGTTTAACTAGTCTAATGATTAATGTGATTAATAGTTTAACTAGTCTAATTATTAATGTGATCAATAGTTTAACTAGTCTAATGATTAATATGTGATCAATAGTTTAACTAGTTTAATATTAATATGTGATCAATAGTTTAACTAGTCATTTGATTAATATGTGATCAATAGTTTAACTAGTCTAATTATTAATGTGATCAATAGTTTAACTAGTCTAATGATTAATATGTCATCAATAGTTTAACTGGTCTAATGATTAATGTGATCAATAGTTTAACTAGTCTAATGATTAATATGTGATAATAGTTTAACTAGTCTAATGATTAATGTGATTAATAGTTTAACTAGTCTAATTATTAATGTGATCAATAGTTTAACTAGTCTAATGATTAATATGTGATCAATAGTTTAACTAGTCTAATATTATAGTGAGTTCAGTCCATAATCTGTGTGTATTTTCATTGAGATGTTTTACTTTTAAAAGCTGGTGCAGGAAAATTCTTACATATGCACTTTGTATTTTCTGCTTTTGGTCCTCAGGACTCCAGGCTGAAATAAAACACAGTTCAACAGGTAAATACAGAAATGAAGTAGAAATGGAGAATTTAAAACTGAAACTAGATCTTTGATTTTATTTTATTTTCCTTCAAATGAAAGTAACATTACTTCTTTTACTAATTACTCTGTTCAGAGCCTGATGATGTCAGGTTGGTGGGAGGAGCCAGTCGCTGTGCTGGTGGACTGGAGATGAAACACCAGGGAGACTGGAAACCAGTGGAGGACTGGAACTCTGACTGGAACCTGAAGTCAGCAGCTGTAGTGTGTAGACAGCTGGACTGTGGATCTGCTGTTTCAACAGGAAGTAGAAGTGGTTCAACAGAACAAACTGTATGGGTGATTGAAGCTGACTGTGATGGATCTGAGTCTGGACTGAAGGAGTGTGTAACAGTGGAGGATTCATCTACCAGCTCTTCCAGTCTGGAGGTGATCTGCTCAGGTAACACTGAACAATGATGTCACATTTCCTCACCTGCTTTCACTCTGCCAGGCTGCTGTCTGACTCCTCTGCATTACATCTGAATGTAGCAGCTCTATGTCTTGTATGGTGGCTGCTAACAGACAAATCCTGTGGCCTCTCCACGGTCAGCGTCACTTTTCATTGTACCTACTTTCCCTCAACCTGCCTTGTGTATTTCTACTTCAGTTAGTACATTTCCTACATTCCTACAGGGACCAGCTGACAGGCCCCTCCCCTCTCCCCTTCGCTCTAGGGGGGAGGGACCAGCTGACAGGCCCCTCCCCTCTCCCCCTGCTCTAGGGGGGAGGGACCAGCTGACAGGCCCCTCCCCTCTCCCCCTGCTCTACGGGGAGGGACCAGCTGACATGCCCCTCCCCTCTCCCTTCGCTCTAGGGGGGAGGGACCAGCTGACAGGCCCCTCCCCTCTCCCCCTGCTCTAGGGGGGAGGGACCAGCTGACAGGCCCCTCCCCTCTCCCCCTGCTCTAGGGGGGAGGGACCAGCTGACAGGCCCCTCCCCTCTCCCCCTGCTCTAGGGGGGAGGGACCAGCTGACAGGCCCCTCCCCTCTCTCCCTGCTCTAGGGGGGAGGGACCAGCTGACAGGCCCCTCCCCTCTCCCCCTGCTCTAGGGGGGAGGGTGCTGTGATCAGACTGGCCACTGTTTCAAAACGTAGCTAGATTTGTAGTTAGTCGCCTTTTACAGTTTTTTCTGATTGCTTAGACACTATCTCTGAAACTAAAGGCTATTTTTGCAAAACTCTACACACTAACCACAAAACCTCACACCAAACCAGCAAAACATTATACAGCTCTGGCAAAAGCAAACAATTCTTGCAAAACACTTCAAACTGTTTTAAAAACTTTGTGTTTTTGCGTCAGTACAGTACACACAAACCAAGCACACGAAGCACCAACTACACACTGATAGTAGAAATGAAAAACACTTGTGGCTTTTGCTTCTTCTGTGTGCACGGCATAGCAGTTTGCAATAAAGGTTTGTCCTACATGTAGTAAACACACGTACACACAGGTATCCAAATGTGTAAAGTATGGATGTGTCTTCTGAACATAACACACTATCAATACAATACAATTGTTTTTCTCAAAATGTTCTAACACTCCTCAAACAACAAAAGTGCAGTAGAAGAAAACAAAAACATTTGTGTTAGAAAAAAAAGAACAGAAAACAATTTGTCTAAATTGCAGTTATTTCCAATGTGGGTCTCCTGCTCTGGGGTGAACAGTCGACCTCTTCCACCAGAAACTGGTTTTCTTGCAGTTCTGTAAAAACATTTGAATGGTTTTAGTGAAAGATCCTTCTCAATATGAAAGTACAGTACATATTACTGTAGCAGTAAGACTACAGCACTTAGTTACTTACCGGTTCTCATTTTGAAATATGTTTGATACCTGCAACAGTATAGCGGCTCAGATTTGGTTGAACCCGTTGCCCAGCCTCCCTCATGCTCATCCCATGGTTGACAACATGGTGAACCAGTCGCTCTGATTTCATCAGTTATTGTGTTCCTGACTCCCCTTCCTCTTCCTCTTCCTCTTCCTCTTCCCCGTCCTCTCCTTCTCCCCCGTACTACTTCACCTCTTCCTTCTCCTCCTCTTCCTCTTACTTCTTCACCTCCTCGTCCTCTTAACTCATAATCTAAACATGTTTTCACATGTGTCAATGTGGAAAGGCAATTGGCAAAATAGTGTAGCAATGTAGAGTCCAATGTTCACAGTTTTACTAGAAGTGTGTTATTAAATTGTAAACTGAGTATAAAGCAGAAAATGTGCATTCAGTTTGGCGCACTTGGTAAATGCATTGGCTACAAGTGTTAATGGTTTCAGAGAAAGTGCTTCAAGAATCACTGTTAGTGTTTAAGCATTCAGAAAAAACTGGAATAAGAAAGTTACCAAGAGGGTCTGAAAAGTCGTCAAATCAGTGACAGCTCGTTGGGGGGGATTCAAACTGAACACACTTGACCTTCAGCAGTGTTAATAATTATTAACAAGTGCACCAGTGCTTTACAGGTGGGGGGGGGGGGTATGCATGATTGGATCTTCCTTGATCCAGTTTCACTTTAATCTGTGTATTTAAACCATGAAGAAGTGAATCCAGGTCAGGACTGAAACTGGACTCTCTCTCTCCAGAGTCTGTCAGGCTGGTGAACGGGACTAGTCGGTGCTCAGGCAGAGTGGAGGTGAAGTCTAACCAGTCCTGGTCCTCAGTGTGTGAAGCTGACTTTGACCAGCAGGATGCAGAGGTGGTCTGTAGGGAGCTTGGCTGTGGGGCTCCTTCAGTCCTCCAGGGGGCGCTCTATGGAGAAGTGGAGGCTCCACTGTGGACCAAAGAGTTCCAGTGTGAAGGCAGTGAGTCTCTTCTCCTGGACTGTGGAACCTCAGGCTCAGATAGAAACACCTGCTCACCTGGCAAAGCTGTTGGACTCACCTGCTCAGGTAGAAGAGAAACTGCAGCTTTGATTTGACTTGATTACTTTGAATGAAAGGAACATTACTTCTATTACTGATTACTCTCTTGTCTCTGTTCAGGGCCTGATGATGTCAGGTTGGTGGGAGGAGCCAGTCGCTGTGCTGGTGGACTGGAGATGAAACACCAGGGAGACTGGAAACCAGTGGATGACTGGTCCTCTAACTGGTTCTCTATCTGGAACCTGAAGTCAGCAGCTGTAGTGTGTAGACAGCTGGACTGTGGATCTGCTGTTTCAACAGAAAGGAGAAGTGGTTCAACAGAACAAACTGTATGGGGGATTATAGCTTACTGTGATGGATCTGAGTCTGGACTGAAGGAGTGTGGAACAGTGGTGGGTTCATCTAACATCTCTTCCAGTCTGGAGGTGATCTGCTCAGGTAACACTGAACAATGATGTCACATTTCCTCAACTGCTTTCACTCTGCCAGGCTGCTGTCTCACTATAGTCCTATAGCTGATCATTGATGAAGGAGGGCATTAGGACATCTTTAACATTTCTTCTCAGGTCTTCATCATCTCCCTCTGTGTTTATAGATCTGCTGGTTCGACCAATCATCTCCCTCTCTCCCTCCATGTATGGGGTCTCCGAGGCCCAGCAGCAGGGGCTCCATGTGTTCAAGGGCTCCAGCTTCACCATCAGCTGCTCCATCCAGCCACAGTACCCAGGAGGCTCCTTCCACCTCACCTTCACTGGCTCCAACACAACGTACAACATCCAACCCCCCCAGTATCCAACCCCCCCAGTATCCAACCATCCCTAGTATCCAACCCCCCCAGTATCCAACCACCCCTAGTATCCAACCCCCCCAGTATCCAACCATCCCTAGTATCCAACCCCCCCAGTATCCAACCCCCCCAGTATCCAACCATCCCTAGTATCCAACCCCCCCAGTATCCAACCACCCCTAGTATCCAACCACTCCCAGTATCCAACCACCCCTAGTATCCAACCATCCCTACTATCCAACCACATCCAGCCAGCTGTCAATCACTCTGCCCACTTCCTGTTTCCTGCTGCGGACCACGCCCACCAAGGGAACTACAGCTGTGTTTATCATGTCTTTGTTTTCTCCCGTAACTTCTCCTCTGAGAGCCTGGCCCTCTCTCTCGCTGTCTCAGGTAACCTGAAGGAGAATCAAACAGGATATGTGACGCCGTTCACAATCCACTTCTTCATTTAATAACTGAGAGAATCAGCAGCTCTACTCAGTTCATGAAAACTGACTTTCTGCTGACACAGTCATGACTGAAAGTTTGTGAACCCCTTGTGGAAGTATAGACGTTTTCATTATGCAACCCCCTAGCTTTCTCTTCTGAAGTTAACCAGTTAAAGGTCAGATCTTTGTTCAGGTTGGTGTTACCATGCAGGAGAAAGAGAAACACTCTGCTGTGATCCAAGGAGACCTCAGAGGACCTCAGGAAGAGAGTGACTGAGCATCAGTCTGAAGGTTAGAAAGTCATCAAACCATTTCAGTCAGACGGAGACTGACTAGAAGTGGACGTCCTTCTAAAATATCACCAAGAGCCACAAGAAAAATATGAAAACTAGTAAAAACAACCAAGAACAACATCCAGAGATCTGATGTCATACTCCACGTCATCGCTGCTAGAGGAGGAGTCACAAGTTATTGAAGGAGTTCACATATTTTTGCAGGCAGGGAAGTCTGAGCTTTTGTTAAATAAACCAGCTTTGTTAAATGAAAGTTCATCATATTTCACGTGCACGCTCTTCATTAACATTTGAGGTTTAGATAAGGATGTTATGAGGTTCTTCCTCTGTAACACATGAAATCACAACCACACCCTGTAGGGTTCACAAACTTTCAAGCATGACTGCATGTGGTTTTGTCCAGCAACATCAATATCGTCTTCAGAGCGGATCAGAGTACCAGATTCTCTCATAAAGACCTGAATCAAACAGGAATGTTGAGATGCCCTTAATTTAGTGGCTTTAAGGTATTTAGTGCAACTTAAACTTGATCTTCAACAGGATCTGTTCAACTCATGATGTTTGGTGATCTGGTGTTCTGAATCTGTTTCAGCCTTTCCAATAGAGCTCATCATCAGACCAGTTGTAGGGCTGCTGATTCTGGTGTTGGTGTGTGGTGTTAACACTGCCCTCTATTTCTACTGCAAGGTATGTACACATCTTTACTCACTAGATTGGGTCAAATGACGGAGTTAGACTGTATAGTTTTACCTGGAAGAGAGGTGTGATCCAGTAAGAGGGATTGTTGCTGCCATGTCTCTCCAGGCCACCAGGGGGCAGAAGCCAGGAAGACAGGAGAACATTGAGCTGGAGTATTATAACCTTGGAGGTTCCAGTGCTGAAGGTGGGCCGGGTGAAGAGGCAGGAGCCCAGGGAGCAGAGGAGGATCTCCAAGGATCTCATCTCACATCCAGATGGATTGCTCCGCTGTCACACGACGGTCCGTCACCTTAGTCAAGGATTTTAGAGTTACAGAGCTGTTCCCTTTAGAGTCAGACTGAAATCAAAGCTGCAAAACATTATTATTGTTATTGAAGAAGAAGTCAGATTATTCTGCTGTGATGGATGTTCCCAAAACTCCCCAACTCTGATGGATTCAGTGTTTAATCTTGCCTCTCATTCTGTGTGAATCATGCAGCATCAAAGTAATTCAGCCAATCAATCAACTCCTTGATATGAACATTCAATACACTCCCTGTCAAAATAAGAGCCCCAAGAGAAATATAGAAATAAACCAAAATATACTTGACATAAATATTGTGTCCATGTCAAAAACAAGAATAATAGTCTTCAGAATCTCTTTTCAGTCTGACTTTAATACTTTATCAGCAGGGGTGTCAAAAGTACCCAGAAATCATACTTAAGTATGGGTACTGGTTCAAAATCTTACTCAATTACAAGTCGAAGTATCTTGCTAAAAATACACTTGAGTAAAAGTCTAAAAGTTTCTACTTTTAAAAGTACTCAAGTATCAAAAAGTAAAAAGTGTTGCAACAATAAAAAAAACTTAGGGGAGACTTTTTTGCATTACAATTACTTCACTAAATTCACGAAAGCCAATTGTGACATCAGTAAAAAGTATCTTTTTTTTTCTCAAAAATGTAATTGAGTAAGAGTACAAGTATACAAATTGAATAATACTCGAGTAAAGTACACATCCCTCGAAATAGTACTTAAGTATAGTAACAAAGTACAATTACTCAAGTACTTTACACTCCTGTGTATCAGTTATCATTAGTTTAGTTTCATTGGTCGGCACAGTAATATGTCCAACTCCAGTGGTATTGTAAGACCAGTGAGGTGTGGAAGAGGTTGAGAAAGCCTTCAGGGAACGAGACACCAGAGTTAGAGTCGCCCGTTCACATTCATCAGGGCTGCAGCTCTGAAGGAAAAGGTGTGAAATAATCATGAAAAGAAAGCAGCCAGCGAGACAGATAGTAGAAATGAGGAGCAAAACATTTCCAGTGGTGCTTCACCTTGGTAGACCATCTGTAAGCAGATGAAGGCTGGACCACTGGGGATCCAGAGGCAGCAGCAGCATCCAGGCCTTCGTATAAGCCTCCATTCACTGCTCTGGGTGGAGAGCAACTCCATCACATCCTGATGAAATGATTGTTCCTGTGTACATGCTCAAATGTTTCATGAGGTCATTTTGGATAAAGTGAAGTATTGTTCCTATATGATGTGTAGGTTGGCAGCCCATGGCTGCAGGCTGGTAGAGACACTGGAAACAAGACCAGCAGCCTGTTGCACCAGAGAAGAGTCAAGTATATGTTGGTTTGAACTGAAATGCTCACATATTACTAATATGTGAATGGTTGTGCCAAAACAAATAGTTCCAATGTAGACATGAGGTCCAACTGAAAACTCACACCGACCCCCCACTAGGTGGAAAGTCATTAAAGTAATAAAATACTGTTGGCATGGAGCATCGATTTGATAGATGGGGAAACCTGGAGGAACAAATACCGCACGGAAACATGAACTTAGTTCACTGAACTGAGAAACCAAAGCACCATTTTAGCTAGCTTACAATAAAATACATGATGTTTTCCACCAGTGATCAGGGGGATTTCTTTAGGCCTGACTATATAGCTGCTATGTTGAAATGAATCTTTCCACCACTTGATGTCACCAATGTTGTCTGTATCGTTCCATCTAGCTGAACAGATTCATGTCTGTGGTTGTAGTGGCTCCAAATGAATCCTGGTCTTTCACTAGAGAACATACCTATTGATATTGTTGGTAATGTTCAGTCAGCTAGGTTTCTCCTCTTGTTCTCTCACCATCATGTAGGCTAGTTCATATTATCAGGCTACTGTTCATTGGGCAGGAGGAACTGATTTGTCCTGGTATGTTATTGGCCACTGAAGGTGAAACCATCACTGCCAAGGTTTTGGTGAGTGGTCCCTTTACTCCAGTAGGTCAGATGTACCTCAAGTCTCCATGGTGCAGCTGAACAAAGACACAGTGTTAATGTGAAACTAACTGGTTTCCATGTAATATTGAACTGAGGATCAAACACGTTCAGCTGCTGCAACAGGCTGCAGGCTTTTACCTTCAGAGAGCATCTTATGGTTGGAGCAGCCTGAAGACCTGAGGCCAAACCTGGTGACAACTTGGTTTGAAACTTTCTGTAAAAATACATCATTATATTAGTCAAAATGTAGGTTTGTCTGCATGTGTAGGTTTAGTTTTCATCCCTCCTCTCTGCCAGCCTTTCCTGTCTCTCTCTACTTAACTGTAATAGAATAATAGGAGAAAAAAAAAAACCTAAAAAAGCTGCTTCATATTTTTAAGTTTAGAAATAAGGGAGTAACTTCTCAAAACCACTTATTAGATGTGATGTTCTGTAACATTTGATTGTTTTTTATGGTGTTTCTTTTAAATGACATTTAAAGCTGCACTAGTCCAGCTTGGTGAAAACCCACCCGTCTTCTCAGTCTGAACCAGGAAGTGATGCTGCAGCAGAGCAGAGGGTCCCATCCCCACTAACAGACCGTAGATTCACCCTATTGGTCCAAATTAAATCCTGGCGTCTGGTTGGTCACTGGAGGGAAATCTTCTCCACACAGGAAGTGACCGATCCAGACTGAGGAGTGAAATCCAGAAGAGTCTCCTAAACAGAGAAAGCTGGACTCACCAACGTTAGATCTTTGGTTTCCTTTGGCATGAAGCGTCACAGACCGGTTTGCTGACATCGACCACACGGGGTTTCTGGGTAATGAAGTTCAGTACACAGCAAGTTGCCTCTTGTTGGGGACGGCCAACATGCAGAGCTGACCAGTGCAGCTTTAAGGGATTTAGCAGATCTCATCCAGAGTGACTTGCAGTATGTTCAGTGGTAGAATCAGTTTCAGTCCCTTTCCCCAGTAACACAGCAGCCAGTGAAGAAGAAGTGTGGCGGCCATGACAGTAGAATAAGTAGAAACATTCCTTCAGTAACGCAGGGAGCCTGATGAGAAAACAGAGCTAGGTGACAGTAAAAACATTCCTGTGACCTTGAAATATTCAAGCATCTGCTGTCAGATGTGCTGTCTGATACTTGGAAACAGGCTGGCCAAGACTGTCCTGTAACTGAAAGCTCACAGGTTTGATCCCACAACGTCTGATGTGTCCATGAACAGCCATGTGTGGACGTGTCCTTGAGCAACACACTGAACCCCTACCAGCCACTCATTGTAAGTCACTCTGGTTCAGAGTGTCAGCTAAATGCCCAACAAGGTTTTGAAGTCATGTGATTGTTGTTGGTTTGTATTTAGTATTTTTAAAGCTGCCGTCTGCTTCCTGAATCTTGTTATGGAAAACAATAATGTAAGTGTGCTTATAATATGCTTGAAGTATAAAATGCAATAAAATATATGCATAAGTACAGTCACAGCCAGTGGAAAACTACTGAGCTGAGAGGAGTATATGTTTCCTCTTTTCTCATGATTATTAGCTGGACGTTTATTACAACTGTTGCAATGTTATGAAAGACGGTTTTGTTGGAAATGTCAAGGACACAAGCAGTTCCTGGGAGCGCAGGACGAGTCGTAGGGAGTTAGAGCAGGATGTTCTAACTAGGATAGAAAGTACTCCTGTTCTTCTTGGTGTCTGTGCACTGTTTGATTCCTTTGCCTTCATTAAACTGCTTTGAACTGTGTAAGAGATCGTGTTAGTCATGTGGCTGAGCATGACTCAGCATATTAGGAAAGGTATATAAAGCTTGACTGATGTAACCTGCCTTTGCTCTCTACCTGGAACAACCCTCTTGGTTGTGAAAGGTATTGAGCCTGCTTGCAAGCATTAAAGGCCTCTGAGACATATATTGTGTTCTAGCTTTATTGAGCTGCTCTCACCAACTAGACAAAGATCAATTGCTTTTAAATTGCCAGACAATCTCTTCTCAGCTCCTGAGAGGTTCACTGTCTTTTACAGCTGAATTATTAACATGTTGGATCAAATGACGTAATCGTTTGTGTTTTGTGGTCAATTAACCAATAAAAATCATTTCTGTATCAAGACGCTTTGTGTTCGTCTTCACTGACACCAAACAGCAGGAATCTAACAGCAGTGTCTCTGCACTGTTACCTTCAAGTGTTTTTAGTCAAGGTCAACATGTTGAAACGTGCAGCCCTTTGTTAATGCAGACTACTGTGAAGCCTAAATACAATATAGACTGACCCGTACCAATTCATACCAATCATTTAAAAAGGAAGTACCAAAACACATCGGTTCTGTTGTACGCCGTTGTGAAGACTCAGCAGGTTAGATCATGAAACCAGATCGGGGAGGTGATTTTATCTGCAGACTTCAGTGGCGACAGGGAGGAAGAGTCACATCCTCCGAGGACTTCAATCTTAATTGAACCCTTTTTTTCTTCTTCTGTGGTTACAATGGAACAGGTGGGTAGTGGTGGTCCTGGTGGTGCCCTAGGTGAGATCCCCTAAAGACCCCCCCCCCCCCCCCCCCCCCACTCAAGGCAGGCCACACAACACAATCTCCTATGTTGCAGCATAGAGATTAAAATAGTATTTTTACATTTTGACACCCAAACCTTCAAAATAAAAGCTCAAACAAGCCAATATTGCAGTTGGGTCCTCAAATGAATGAATGAAAACAGTTTGCATTGATATGAGAAGTTTTGAGTTATTTCTGCTCGTCAGTGAATTTTGTCTTTAGGTTCTTATGTGTTGTGTAGTTGTGAAGACAAGTAAATACAACTTATACACAAACTGTTTTTAGACTTTTTCATCAAGTGATTTCATTTCTCATCTCAATCCTGTAATAATATTACAGCTTTGACTCACTGGATGAAATCAAAATGCTACGTATGTGGTCGGGTGAGACTCACCTTGTGAAAACTACCAGAAACAAACTGAACCGGTTCTTTGTTGATCGCTCTTAACCAGCCAATACAAACTGATCTCAGTTCTGTTCTCTGAACAGGCCTGGATGGATGATATAGTAATAGTCATGTTTGAGTTCACACCTTTCTACTGTGCAACTCTGCTGTATAGTTTGTGTTGCCTGGTCCTGAGCCCTTACCATTACAGGGTACCCCCAGGATCCTCCAAGTTAAATTCAAGACTTTTTAAGACCTTTTTAATACCACTTAGAATGAAATTTAATGCCAACTTCACGGCCATACGGGCAAAAGTATGAAGGATATTGTAGCGGCCGCCCCCTAGCGGTCGCTGTAATTATTGACTGTTCTGCACTGTTGGGCGCAAAGCCTTATGGGACTGATAATGTTCAAGCTAATCGTTGGTTTAGGGATGTTAATGTTCATGTTTTGATAGTTTTGCTTAATTAAGTGAGTTTCAATGTTTATGTTTGTGTGGCTAATACAGTGTTTCTGGGGTCTGTTCCAAGAAGCGGGTTTAGTGAAAACTCTGAGTTTGGTAACCCTGAGATGAGGGAAACTCTGGGTTTTCGGTTCCAGAAAGAGAGGTAACTCAAACTCTGATTCAGTTACCATGGTAACTGACTCTGTGAACCTAACCTGCTCGCTGGCAGGTTTTCTTGAACAAACCCTGACTTTCTCCCTGTCTCCTCCCTCTGCTGAACCTGAAGCAGCTGTCGGACATGGCGTGTCCTTTCCTCGTAACCCGATCGATATTCAAGCGGAAGTAATTCACATAGCCTTACGTCGGGAGAGGATTTTGAGACCCCGATTAGATGTTCTATGTCCAGGATGGAAGAGCTGTCCGAGATATAATATGCCGTTTACACTTCACGGATTAAGCTACCACCACCCCGAGCAGTCAAATAAAGACACCTTTCATTTGGTCTTCTTTATTTCCTACAAATACAAAAGCAACAGTTAGTATTTATATATTGTTCCAACAACACATTTCACCTGTGACCATGCACCCACCTCTAACTTATGTTCCAGTAATTACATTTCTAGATCTGCCTTTCTAATTTGCTGCCCCAAGTACACCATTTGAAGTATGTCTGGCCCAGACAGCTCAGTTAGTAGAGCATGAGACTCTCAGTCTCAGGGTTGTGGGTTCGATCCCCACATAGTGTTAACTATCACCTTTGTAAGATAAAAGCGTCTGCTAAATGACTGTAATGTTTTTATATTTCATTTTCAGCTGCTGCCAAGAGCGTTCTGCGCCCTGGGTACAGACACTGGGAGACCCGCTGGCGCTCAAAGTTCAACTATATTCAACTGTGACCTTCGCGACGCGCAACCTGGAATCTAATAGCTCTTAGTTTGCTATTCATTAGTGATCGGGTTAGAGATAGAGAGCAGTGGGAAAGAGGCGTTTGATATCATAGCCGCGAAATTAAAAAAAATTATAGAAGAGAAACTTGTTTTATGTGTGTCGGAGCATCCTGAATTATACAACATGACCTTAAATCATACCATGATCTGACTAAAAAGTCCTGTATCATGGAATGATGTGGGTTTACAGACGGGACTACCAGGCTGGTTGACAGCTTAGTACAGGTCGTATATGCAGCCAGTCTATATTCTCTTCTATGGCTGTGCTAGTATGATCATTGGTGATGTGGTTAGCTACGGTCACCGGCTGATGCGGATCATGTGAAAGCCCCTTAAAACGACACTTGCCCATTCTGACGCCCGGGTCACACTGGACGCGGAAAGAAAAGTAAGCGTCGCGATCGGCGCCGATCTCCTCAATGTAGGGGTTTGGTCTTTCTCTCTCTCTCTCTCTCTCTCTCTCTCTCTCTCTCTCTCTACTCTCTCTCTCTCTCTCTCCCTCCATCTCTCTCTCTCTACTTGTGTGCATCTCTCTCTCTCTCTCTCTCTACTCTCTCTCTCTCTCTCTCTCTCTCTCTACTTGTGTGCGTGTGCCTGCTCGTCTCTCTCCGTCTCTCTCTCTCTCCCTCTGCTGCATCTTGTCTTCCTCTCTCTCCCTCTCTCTTTCTCTCTACTTGCGTGCGTCTCTCTCTCTCTCTGTCTCTCTCTCTCTACTTGTGTGCGTCTGCCTGCTCCTCTCTCTCTCTCTCTCTGTTTAGACACATAGAAGGTAAAAGTTTAGACACAACTGAGAAATACCATCAATCAGGGTGTTTTATTTTGGAATTTGTTATATTTTGAAAATTGACCGGATTAGACCAGACGCCGAAACGATCGCTGCAGGCCGCGGCCATTCAGCGCCATTCGTCGCCGTTCCGCGTCTGGTGTGAACCTGGCGTGAGGCGACGAGCTAGCTTGTTAGCAGCACACTCCACGGTCAACAGCGTCAATACACTGACGTAAACATTACCTGTACTGTCGTAACGTCCAAGACACACCAAACAGAGTAAATTGTAACGGAGCAGAGTGGTAGTAGTATTAGCACCAGCAGCACGCCCCGGCGCTGCCCAAGGCTCTGCAGGTGGAGGAGAGGACGGGGAGCGCCCTGCCTCCTCTGCATCCTCACCCCCAACCGGGATGCTACCAGCTCCCCCCTGGATCCACGCCTCCCCCCGCCTCGCTCTCCAACCTCAGCAACCCCACCAGAACCCTGCGCCTGAAACGAACAGCCCTCCCAAACCCCCAGCTCCCAATCCACCATCTCCTCCTCCTCCTCCTCACCCTCGGCTACTCCCCAAATAGCAACCGAGAGCACAGAGGAGCAGAAGGAGAGCGCCTCCTCCACCAACCCTGCGGTAAAGCCACAGACGGAGTACAAGCATGTATGTCGGGTGTGTAAGAAGAGCTTCCGCTACGCCACCACCCTTGCTCGCCACGAAAGGGCGCACCTCTCCGAAGAGACGCCAACGCCGGCAGAGGAGGTCTCACCGGCGAACGAGGAGGCGACGGAGAGCAAGGCGGCAAAATCGACAGAGGCCGAGAAAGAGGAGGAGCAAAGGGAGGAGGAGATGGAGACTGAGGAGAGAGAGGCTAAGGGCGAGAGCGACGGATGCGAGAGCGGGGACTCGGAAGAGGAGGACAAGGAGAAGGAGGAGCGGAGCGACGAGGAGGGCGGAGCATCGGAACCAAAGAGCAGGGAAGGAGGCGAGGCATCGGGAGGAGTCCGAGTGGACAAGAGGAAGAAGATCTGCAACGTTTGCGGCAAGCGTTTCTGGTCGCTGCAGGACCTGACTAGACACATGCGTTCACACACAGGTAGGACACACACACACACACACATACACACACATACAGTCCGAGACAATATCCTTGAGAGCCGGTATCTGCCAAGCCTACCGAGCATTGGACCGACCTGTAAGATCTGACCAAGATTACAAGAATTTACAGACTTACAATGGACACCCAGGCGTTAGACACGTGTAGCGTAGCGCTAAGATCAGCAACCAGCTCCTCAGCCTGGTTTCCACAATGGGGCTAAACAGGGCTAACCGGAGCTAACTTATTAGCCTGGGTTCAACCACAGGGTCAGACAGGCCTGACCCATGCTAACAGAGCTAACCAGATACGTGCAGCGTAGCTTTAACGTCGCCCCTTACAATAGAAGCCCAGGTGTCATAGCCTAGCTGTCTTTAATTTAAGTGTAGTTGTGTAAAACCAGACCGATGATAATCATGTTATTATGGTTTGATCCCCCCCCCCCCACCCCCCGTCTCACCAGGCGAGTGTCCCTACCAGTGTCAAACATGCGAGAGGACTTTCACCCTGAAGCACAGCCTGGTCCGCCACCAGAGGATCCACCTGAAACCCCGCGGAGCCGAGGGCGGCGAGCCCTGCAACGCCGGGCTGGGGACGGGCGGCTCCGGTGGGAACGACGACGCCAGCGAGGATGGAGACTCCTGCACCCCCACCTCCACTTGCCCCCCCTCGGAGAATGAGAGCGAGGGAGGCAACAACACCGTGGGAGCCGAGGAGATGGAGGAAAGAGGAGAGGAGCCGGGGGAAAGGGGAGAGGAGGTGAAGGAGGAGGCTCTGACCCAGCTTGAGACCCCCGCCGACAATCCAGAGTCACCGATGGTGGAAACCGTGGCGGAGGAAAAACCCAGAGAACCTTCAGTGTCTGGTTCACCTCCTGCCTCACCACCAAGCCCACCAGAACCAGGCAACCAGACTACACCAGAACCACCAACCCCCATCGGTCCTGGTGACCCAGACATCCAGGATGATTCAGAACCGTCTGCAGACTCGGCCTCCAGCTCGGTTAGCTGCCCCCCAACACCGCAAGCTACCGCCACCGACACGTCCAGCCAACAAGCTACTGAAACAAAGACAACTACTAGCGACGCAGCAGCTAGTGAACCGACATCGTCGCCCAATGCAAAGATCTCCAAAGACCCCTCTTCCTCTTCCTCCACCTCTCCCCCAGCGGAGGACCCAGCAGCTGCCCCCTCAGAGGGCTTCATCCAGGGATTGCTGGAGATCCACACCAAGCCGCCCCTGGAGCACATCCTGCCCAGCGGAGAGCCTCCTCTGGTGGGCGTAGAGTGAGGGGAAATGCCCCCCAGCTCCCTGGTTCTCCACGCTAGAGAGTGGATCGCTGTCTACACCAACATCACCACAGTGCCATATGATGGAAAGATGCTACACCATTGATGATGATGATGCAAAAAACAACCCTGACAACTTTGATAGAAAGAAAGACGAAAAGCTCGTTTTCTTGAAGTGCCTTACTACTAGTCCTACTTCTAAGAGATGTTTTTTTGCTATATCTTTATCTACATTATTACGGAGGATGGATCTAATTTTTATAGCTTTTTATGATGACAGCAATGATTTGCATTACTATATTTTGTGCGGGGAATCTATATTTCAGCAATAAAAGAATAAATTTACAGTTTGTTATTGTCCTAGATTTCGTATGAGAATTCATGATCAAGTGAGGAGATGCAGACAGCCGGACAGAAACTGAGATGGACCGTCGGTATCGGCGTTATTTTTCTGTATTTAAACGACAGCTGGGCACCGGCCACACAAACCGGGACGATCCCACCTGGATCTACCAGCGAACTAATCGGGGTGGGAAACCTGGACTTTCTCGTCCACAGTGGCTTGTGGTTTCCAAACGTCACCAGTTTGACCAGCCACTCTGATGGATGGAAAAGAGCCTCCAGCTGACGGCTGGTTAGCTGCCAAAGTGGCCGGTTGAGTTCTCGCTTCACCAGCGAGCGGCTGGTGGTTATTTCCACTGTGGAACTAAGGAAGCTTTTTGTAACTGGAAAAACGCGGCAGGCATAAGGGCGGAAAGGCTCTGACACCTCGTCGGGGCTCCTTCCTCGTCCTTTTGGTTTGCTAACGAGTCGCCTGGTCCGCCGCCATCCCTGTTGCTTGGCTGGTTAGTCACCACCGTTGACGGCACAGACGCTCACGAACTGTCAAAGTCACTTCAGATCTCTGTGTGGAAGCAGACTCTCTACAGGGTGGATCTAGTGAGATCCCTGTGGGTTGGTTTGTGTCGTAACTTCTCATTCATAATCATTCTCAGTTGATTCCATGTGTGGACCGAGCGTTGACCATGTGGCGTGTGAGTCAGATACTAGAGTATTTTCTGTTTGTGTGATCCAGCGAGGTTCAGGTGCAGGGAGGGAATTATTTTTTGGTGTGTTTTTTTTACCTGAACAAATCATGTTATTGTGTGTGAGTGTGACTCCCGCCTGTCTCTCATCATCGCCCCCTAGTGTTCATGGAGGCTTCATTACAAGGCCTCCAGTGTGCTTACACTTATTGCCGCTAGCATATGACCCAGGTTCAGTTTACCTCATCTTCTAACAGCAAGCATTGAACGACTGAGATAAGAGCTGGCCTCAGATCAGCAAACAGCTCTGGTGGCAACCCTTTATATCCAATGTCTTCCTAGCCAGAGCTAACTCATTAGCCTGGTTCCACAATGGGGCTAACCAGCGCTAACCAGGGCTAACTCATTAGCCTGGTTTCCACAATGGGGCTAACCAGGGCTAACTCATTAGCCTGGTTCCACAATGGGGCTAACCGGGGCTAACCAGGGCTAACTCATTAGCCTGGTTTCACAATGGGGCTAACCAGCGCTAACCAGGGCTAACTCATTAGCCTGGTTTCCACAATGGGGCTAACCGGGGCTAACTCATTAGCCTGGTTTCCACAATGGGGCTAACCAGGGCTAACTCATTAGCCTGGTTCCACAATGGGGCTAACCAGCGCTAACCAGGGCTAACTCATTAGCCTGGTTCCACAATGGGGCTAACCGGGGCTAACTCATTAGCCTGGTTCCACAATGGGGCTAACCAGGGCTAACTCATTAGCCTGGTTCCACAATGGGGTTAACCAGCGCTAACCAGGGCTAACTCTTTAGCCTGGTTTCCACAATGGGGCTAACCAGGGCTAACTCATTAGCCTGGTTCCACAATGGGGCTAACCAGAGCTAACTCATTAGCCTGGTTCCACAATGGGGCTAACCAGGGCTAACTCATTAGCCTGGTTTCTAGGAGTCAGTCCTCTCCATCCTCTGTTGTAAACATCTAGATTTGACCCTGGTTAAAGCCCAGGTTTGGCCCCGCCCTCTTCCTCTGTCCTGCTCCAGTCTGTCCAAAGACAAACAGCACGGTCAAAGAGTTCCATAAAAAAAAGATTTCTTCCAATTTTACCTAAACACACATGAACTCTGAAAAGTGAAACTCAAAGTGGATTTATTGTCTTTGAAGTTATTAGTTATCTTAAGTTACAAAGCTGACTCCTATCCAGAAGGGGGCGGGATGGATGGATGGATGGATGGATGGATGGATGGATGGGGGGGGTGAGAGTTCAACACTATTTCGTTAGCGTTTGTCGTTAATTTCCTCCGTTTTGGTTTTGTTGTATACCTGAATTGTATCGCCCTGCTTTGTACACACACACACACACACACACACACACACACACACACACACACACAACCAAGGGCTAACTCAACCTACCCCCACATTTTCACAACCTTCAATGCCCATAAACAGAAGGGGGTGGGGGGCCGGGGGGGGTCCTGGGTCTCTCATTGATCCTGATGTCACGACCAGCTAAACATTAATATATATCAGATTTTCTTCTCTCTGTTTTTATATCAACAAACCTCAAGCAACACAAATCAAACCTCAACGGCTTGTAATGGAACTGTAAGGCAGCATCAGGGTCAGTCAGAAAGAGGACGCTGCTGTGGCACTAAAACATCCAAAACTACTACTACTACTACTACTACTACTATTACTATTACTACTACGTAATACCACGAAACAATCAGGGGAGATGGAGACCTTGGCAGTGAGAGACGTTCCTCTGGTCGGTCTGAGCCTGTAATACCTGGAAAGGCCTGGAGAAGAGTTTGGTACCTTCCAGGTCTTGACAGAGTGATGTGTCAGATCACCGTCGGCATTAACAGTCTTTGCATCAAATCAAATGAAGGTCTGGAAAAAGCCTGATAATCGATAGAAAGAGGCCATATTGGATATTTCTCCAAGTGCAGGTTTGGTACTAAAGAGCACTGGTATGTGTGACTGGCTGTCTCCAACCTGGACGCGACTCTCCCATCTGTCGTCCATCACGCCGATGGCTTCTGACCAACATCTCGTCAAGTGCTGATTGACCCAAATATAATGTCTTGTTCAACATGCCGAGTACTCGCTCTGTGTTAACATTTCCTGAAGCCTTACAGTTTTGATGCTAGCTTGGCGCGGCTGCCCGGCTACATGCCCCCCCCCCCCCCGCTGTGTGAAGTAGTGCAGTCCGGTGGGTTCAACTGAGCGTTAGAGACGAGGGAGTGTCGTTATGTAGACGTGATGTTGACTCAGAGCTGACGTAAGCAGGTGTATAGCGAAGCAGTTGACGAGGTCAGGGGTGAACGGCATGATGGGAAATGGAGTCCAGGTTGGAAATGGCCCCCGCCCCCGGTCCCAAACTGAACCAGAACTCCTCAGTGGCAGTGAGGACCTCTAGTGGTCTGACCCTCACTCCTGGTTAGTCTGATGTGGGAGGGGGGGGGCGCTAGAGATGCTAAATACAACCGTGTCAATTAAGGGACTCTCTCTCTCGCTTTCTCTCTCTCTCTTTAGTTATACCTTCGACCCCCCCCCCCCTCGTGTGTGTGTGTGTGTGTGTGTGTGTGCGGTCATATGAATACTGGAGTTCCATTCGAATGCACATGGACTGTTTTTAAATGTATTTATTTGGAGCCCAGGTGTGTGTGTGTGTGTGTGTGTGTGTGTGTGTGTGTGTGTGTGTTGTTAGTTTCTACAATGACTTGAGAAGAAGCCATGTATTAAAAAATATCACATTTAT
Organism: Hoplostethus atlanticus; assembly: GCA_034670405.1. Lineage (NCBI taxonomy): Eukaryota > Metazoa > Chordata > Actinopteri > Trachichthyiformes > Trachichthyidae > Hoplostethus > Hoplostethus atlanticus. The sequence goes on from JAXDDX010000221.1 coordinate 585,754, forward strand.
GCTGCAGACCTGTTGGAGTATCTGATGTGTGTTTGTCTGTGGGCGGAGTCAGACGAGCAATAAGAATCACTCTGAATCCAAAAGCTTTATGTCGATCTCCTGTAGATCTCCTGTAGATCTCCTGTATATGAGCTGATAACCGACTGTGTGGGTCTATTTTGGTTCTGTTGTTGTTGATTTTTTTTTTTAGTTTGGCTGTTGATTTTTTTCTCTTCATGATATATAAATGCGTATAAAACTGTGAAAATGAATTGTGTTCAGTTAAAGGGTGAGTTTTAGGCTAGGTTTCTTCTTCCTGCATGTTAACCTAATCTGTTCAATTATTGATGATTTCTCGTTTCTTCCTTTCTCCATCTCTCTTCATATATATATTTTTATATATATAAAAATATATATATATAAATATATAATCTCGCTCTCAGGGTCTTTCACAAATCCATTATTCAAAATACTTCATCTTCTTATTTCCTGAGTTGCAAGATGTTCTGAGTCCTGATGATTTTGTCCTTTTTTTTGTTTTTGTTTTTTTGGTCGTTTTTATTTTTTAAATGATGATTCAGAACTGTCAATCACTACATTTAGCACTTGACTGTGAAACTCATCAGCAGAACAGGAAAGTTGTTGTTTTAAATCCCCCCCCCCACCCATTTCTTTATTGGTTTGATCCATATATTACTGGTCTCCCCTTTCTGTGTCGAAGTGGATCAATCAGTTTGTTCTAGTGTTGTTTCTGTCCTGGTCAAAGGGGGCGCCAGAGAGGGGAGACACACACACACTCACACACACACTCACACTCACACACACACACACACACACACTCTCTCTCTGATACTGGACCTCAACAGAAAGCATTAACACACATCATCTGGCACAACTTTTTTGTGGTTTCTCCATCCTCCCATCCTGCTGTCGGTGCTTCACCAAGTCAAGAAATGTAAACTCTGTTCTGTATTCAACACATTTAAGAAAAAGCAATAAAGATTATATTAAGGAAAGGTGTGTGAATCCAACGGCTGTGGGTGTTTCTACTATTTTTACTTTTTGCATATGATTTATTGAGTTGGATCGGTTTCATATATTACCTTTATTTATCCTTCATCCATACAGTAACACACATTCATACAAGGCTGTTAGAAATACACAAAAATAAGACTCGGAAATTGAAATCAGGTGTGATTTATTGAAACCATGTAAAACCGTACGCGGCGTTTTAGGGTCACTGTTTAAAAATAATTTCGAGATTAAAGTCATAATATTACGAAAATAAAGTCATAATTTCTTTAATAAAGTCGTAATATTATGAGAATAAAGTTGTGATATGATGAGAAGTGTGGAGTAGCCTAACGCAAGCAGCAGCTTCATTGTTAGATTAGATTAGATTAGATGCTCTTTATTGGGGAATTTGCAGTTATGCAGCAGAGGGTGTTCAAAGCAAGAGAGGCACACAGCGCTACACAATGAGCAAAACGATGACTTTATTGTCGTGAAAGGCCTATTATGAGATTATTCTCGTAATGTTAGGACTTTATTCTCTTTAGGTTATCTGTTTTTAAAAGGTGGACCTAAAACGAAAACACAACAAACATAAAGGGTAAAAGGTTTTATAGAGATGCAACATCCAGCAAGAAGCTCATATCTTGGATTTCAGAGCAGCTGGTCTCTGAAAGAGAGAGTCCAGTGGTCTGACGTCTGGGCTTTAACATCAACAACTACATCGTGACAGTCATCATCTCATGATCTCTCCTTTTTGAACACCAGTTTCATGTTGGACCACAAACCGCCAGACTGAGACACGTGACCCCACCCAAGCGCTTTCATATTTTCTGTGAACTGATCACTTTCTCCCCAGAGATCCACCCTGTAAAGCTGTTTGGGACCCCAAGAACTAGAACCTTTTGGGTACTGTTTTGAGCAGGAACCTTTTCAGCAGGAACCTTCACATGGAGGAAGTTCAAGCAGTTCTGGTGTTGATCCGCCACGAAATAAAAAGTTGGTCAATGTATAGAAATTGATCCAAATCGATCTCTAACGCCTGAGGTGGATCTAGTTATGTTCTCTGTCCCGCCGGAGACTAATCGCGCGCACCCTCCGTCCTGCCACCAGTCGTTGGGAGGATGGCCGAGTCCGACAGAAGACGCAGCGTGGTGCGGTGCTACTTTCCACCGGTAGAGTCCGATGCTCTGTTTGTGACAAGAAGGTTCACCGCAGCAGCAAAACTAGCAACTGGAGTAAACGCTTAAGAAACACCGGAAGTTACAAGGAAGTGGAGCGACGACAAGAAGATGCCCAGAAAACCAAGTCACCTGCGCCACCTAGTGTCAGGCAGGAGACGGTGCAGGAGAGTTTTCAGAGCGGCAGGACAGATCCAGGGAGCCCCGTTATCCAGAACAATGTTCAACACTTCAGCCAAGTTATACAGCAATAGACTGTAAAAACTATACAAAAACTATGTACTATATAAAACGATATAAAAACTATAAACTATACTATTATATCAATATATAACTGATATAATTATAACTTCTATCTATATAACTGATATAATTATAACTTCTATCTATATAACTGATATAATTATAACTTCTATCTATATAATTGATATAATTATAACTTCTATCTATATAACTGATATAATTATAACTTCTATCTATATAATTGATATAGTTATAAGGCTCAGTACTACTAACTGGAGGATGGACAGTAGAGGCATCATGAAGCAATAGGAAGTCACTGTGGTTTCTGAATCAGCTTCCTGTCAACAACACTGACAGGTGAGAAACCACAGGAACCTGATGAGGAGATAAAGGATGGAGAGGAAACAGCAGAGGAGAGCTGAGGTGTCAAACATGAAGACATAGAGACGGAGAGAGACGCCATGTTAAGACTACCGACTGACCAGGCTGGTTAAGAGTACCGACTGACTACTGACTGACTACTGACTGACTACTGACTGACTGGACTCCCAGCAGCAGATATGGATCCAATAGTGATGCTGTTCATGTTGCTCTGGAGCACAGGTAGGACTCTGATAGAGAACCAGGCCTTCAATGGGAAATCATTCATATTATTGATATGTGATTATTATGAACTAGTCAAAAGATTAATGTGATCAATAGTTTAACTAGTCTAATGATTAATATGTGATTAATAGTTTAACTAGTCAAAAGATTAATATGTGATCAATAGTTTAACTAGTCTAATTATTAATGTGATCAATAGTTTAACTAGTCTAATGATTAATATGATCAATAGTTGAACTAGTCTAATTATTAATGTGATCAATAGTTTAACTAGTCTAATGATTAATATGATCAATAGTTGAACTAGTCTAATGATTAATATGTGATAATAGTTTAACTAGTCTAATTATTAATGTGATCAATAGTTTAACTAGTCTAATGATTAATATGTGATCGATAGTTTAATAGCTTGAATTAATATATTTCAAAATAGTTTAAAAATAGTCAAAAGTTTTAAAATGTGATCAATATTTTAACTAGTCTAATGATTAATGTGATCAATAGTTTAACTAGATAAAAGATTAATTGTGATCGATAGTTTAACTAGTCTAAAGATTTAAAATGTCAATAGTTTTTAAATAGTCTAAAAGATTAATATGTGATCGATAGTTTAAACTATTTAATGTTAATATGTGAAAAAAGTTTAATGTTTTTTTAATATCAATGTTTTTTGTCAAGTTAAATTGTTAATATTTTAATTGTATTAAATTAAATTTTAAAAAAATTTTTTTTGTTTTTAAATGTTAAAGGATAATGTTTAATAGTTAATGTTAAAAAGTTAATATTTTTTATCAAAGATTTTTGTTAAATTTTAAATTTTTAATGATTAATATGTGATAAAAGTTTAAAATTAATTAAATTGTTTTAATGTTTAATATCAAAATTAATAGGTTTTAATATTTAATATTTAAATTTTAATTTATAATTTTTTAAAAAAAGTCAAAAGATTTAAAAATGTGATAATATTTAAAATACTAATTCTAATTGGAAATAGTTTTAGTCTAAAGATTAATATGTGAAATAGTTTTTACTTATTTATGGTTAATAAATTTTTATTTTTTTAGGTTTTTTTTTTTAAAAGTGGTGAAAAAATTTTTACTATATTTTTTTTTTGTTTTGGGTTTTGCTCCCCTTTAAATTAAAAAAGTTAAAGGGGAAAAAAGAAATTAAGTAGAAATAGTTTAAAAACTGAAATAGTTTTATTTATTTTTTTTCCCCAAATTTTAAAAAAAAATTTTTTTTCTAATTTGTTAAGTGTGATTAGTTTAGGGCCTCCTGGGGCGGGGGAAGGAAAAAAAAGGGGGAAAAAAAAGTAGGGTAATTGCAATTTTAAAAGCATGTATGTGTTTAAAAGTACTTTGTCTTGTTTAAAGGGGAAATGGGTTAAAGCAAATGTAGGGGGGTTTAAAATACTGTATAAAATTTATTTTAATGGGGAAGGGGTTGAAAAGGGGAAGGGGTTTATAAGGGTTTTAAATTAGTTATTTTAGGTAATAACAAGCTAAATTTTTTTTCCCTTTTTTTTGGGGGATTTTATCCCGCCTTAATCTGTGTAATTTTTTGTATTTTTCTTAAAACGGGAAAAATTTTTACTAGGCACTTTTATTTCTCTTTTCCCAAGAGGGAAAGGGAAAAAAACAAGCAAAAAAAGGGGGAAAAAAAGAAAGAAAAAAGGGAAAAAAAAAAGGGAAACAAAAAAAGGGGGGGAAAAGGGGGGAAAGGGGGAAAAGGGTTTAAGGGAAAAAAGGAGGAAAAGGGGGGGTGGGGGGAGGGGAGAGAGGAAAAGGGGAAGAAAAAAGAGAACAAAAAACAGAAAAAGGGGAAAAAAAGGAGGAAAGGAAAAGAAAACCCAAAAAGGGGGAAAGGGAAAAAAAAGAAAAGAGGGAAAAAAAGGAAAGAGGGGAAGGGGAAAGGGGGGGAGGGGAAAGGGAAAGAAGGCCCCAAAAAAAGGGGGGAGAGGAGGAAGGGAAAAACAAAAAAAGGGGAAGGGAGGAAAAGGGGAAGGGGGGGGGGGGGGGGGACAGGAAGGGGGCCAAAGGGGGAAAGGGGCAAAAGGGCGGGGGGAAAAAAAAAGAGGAAAAAAATTTTCCCCCCCCCCCAAAAAAAAAAAAAAAAAACCCCCCCCCCCCCCCAAAACCCCCCTAAAAAAAAAAAAAACCAAAAAAAAAACCCAAAAAAAAAAAAAAAAGAAAAAAGGAATGAAAACAAATAAAAAAAAAAAGGGGAAAAAAAAGGGAAAAGAAAAAAGGGGGGGGGAAAAAATAAATTTTTAAAAAGGGGGGGGGGAAAAGAAAAAAACAGGGAAAGAAGGAAGAAAACAGAAGAGGGGAAAAAAAAAAAAGGGGGGGGAAAAAAGGGGGAACAGGAAAACCCCAAAAGAAAAGAAAAGGGGGAAAGGAAAAAGGGAAAAGGGGGAAGGGCAAAAAAAAAAAAAGGGGGGGAAAAAAAAAAAAAAAACAAGGGAGAGAAAAAAAAAGGGGGAAAAAAAAAAAAGAAAAAGGGGGGGCAAAAGGGGAGGGGGGGGAAAGGGGAAACCCAAAAGGGGGGGGGAAAAAGGGAAAAAGAAAAAAAAGACAAAAAAAAGAGGGAAAAAAGAGGAAAAAGGGAAAGGAAAAGGAAAAAGGGGGAAAAGGGAAAAAAAGGGGGGAAGAGGGAGGGAAAAAAAAGGGGGAAGGGGGAGGGGGAAAAGGGAAAAGGGGGGGGGAGGGGGGGAGAAAAAAGGGGGGGAAAAAAAAAAAAAAGGGGGCCGGGGGGGGGGGGGGGGAAAAAAAAAAAAAACCCGGGGAAAAAAAAAAAGGGAAAAGGAAAAAAAAAGGAAAAAGGAGAAAAAGGGGAGGCAAGGGGACGGGGAAAAAAAAGGGGGAAAAAAAAAAGAAAAGAAAAGGGAAAAGGGGGGAAGGGAAAGGGAAAAGGAAAGGGGGAAGAGAAAGGGAAAAAAAGGGAAAAAAGGGGGGAAAAAAGGGGAAAGAAAAAAGAGGGGAAAAAAAGGGGGGAAACGGGAGGGGGGAAAAAAAGACCCAGGAAAATAAAGCCCGGGGGGGGTACAGGGGGCAAATTTTTGGGGGAAAAAGGAAAAAAGGGGAAAAAGAAATTTCCCAGAGGAAAAGGGGGGAACCCGGGGGGGAAAAAAAAAAAAAGGGAAAGGGGGAAGGGACAGGGGGAAAAGGGGCAAGGGGGGGGGGCCCCGTTAAAAACGGGAAAAAAAAGGGGGGAAAGGGGAGTTTCCGGGAAATTTTTGGGGGACCCGGAGAAAACACCCGGGGGGGGCCAGGGAAAAGGAGGAAAAAAGGGGCAAAAAAAAAAAAAAAAAAGGGGGAAAAAACCCCCAAAGAAAAAGGGGGGGGGGGGGGGAGGGGGCGGGGAGAAAAAAAGGGGGGAAAACAGGGGAGAAAAAACCCCCAAAATGAAAGGGGAGGGAAAAAAGGAAAGGGAAAAAGGGGAAAAAGGGAAGTTAAATGGGAAAAAATTTCGGAAAAGGGGGAAAAAAGGGGGGGGTTTTTTCCCGGAGGGGGGCCCCGAAAAAAGGGGGGGAATCCCCCCTTTTTGGGGTGGCCCTCCCGGGAAAAGAAGGGCCCGGGGGGGGAAAGGGGGGGAAAAAGGAGAAGGGGCCCCGAGGGAAAAGGAAAGGGGAAGAAAAAGGGGAGAAGGGGAAAGAGGGGGGGAAAAAGGGGGGAAAAAAGGGGGAAGGAAAAAAAAAGGGGAAAAAGGGGGGGGAAGGAGGGGGGAGGGAGGGAAAAGGCGGGGGGGGAAAAAAAAAGGAGAAAGGAAAGGGGGAAAAAAGGGGAAAGGGAGGGAAAAGGGGGGGGGGGAGGGGGGGGGGAAAAAGGAAAAAAGGGGGAAAAAGGGGGAAAAAAGGGGGGAGGGAAGAAAAAGGGAGGGAAAAGGGGGATAGAGGGGAAAAGGGGGAAAGGGGAAAAATAGAGGGGCGGGCAGGAAAAGGGGGAAAAAAAAAGAGGAAAAAAAAAAGGGGCAAAGGGGGGAAAGGGAGGGGGGGGAAAGGGGGGGAAAAAGAGAAGGAAAAAAAAGGGAAAGGGGGGAAAAAAAAAGGGGAGGAAGGGGAAAAAAAGAAAAAAAACCCAAAAGAAGAGGAGAGAGAAGGAGGAAAAGAGGGAAAAAGAGAGGAAGGGGAGAAGGGGAAAGAAGAGGGGAAGAGAAAAAAAAAGAAGAAGAGGAAAAAAAAGGGAAGACAAGAGAGAGGAAAAAAAAGAGAGAAGAAAAAAAAAAAAGAGAAAGGGGGGGAAAAGGAAAGGAGAAGAGAAAGAGAAGGGGGGAGAGAGAGAGAGGAAGGGGAAAAGAAGAAGAGGAGGGAAAAAGAAGAAAAGAAGAGACAGAGGAGAGAAGGAAGGGGGAGGAAAAGAGAGAGAAGAAGGGGGAAAAGGGGGAGAAGAGAAGGGGAAAGGGGGAAAAGGAGAGAAGGGAGAGAAAACAGAGGAGAGAAGAGAGAAGAGAAGAGAGACAGAGAGAGAGAAAAGGGGGAGGAAAGAGAAAAAAAAAAGGGGAAAGGGGAGGAAAAGGAGAGAAGAGGAGGGAAAAGGGGAGGGGAAAGAGAGAGAAAGAAAAAGGAAAGAGAGAGAAAGAGGGGAAAAAAAGGGGGGGGGAAGGGGGGAGGAAGAGAGAGAGGGAGAAAGAAGAGGACAGAGAAAGGGGGAGAGGGGGGGGAAAAAAAAAAAAAGAGAGGAGAAGGGGGAGAGAGAAGAAGAAAGGAGAGAGAGGAAAAGAGGAAGGGGAAGGGGAAAAAGAGAAAAAAGAAAAGAGGGGAGAGAGAAAAAAGGGGGGAGAAAAGGGGAAAAAGGGGGGGAAAAAGAAAGGAGAAAGGGGAGAAAGGGGGAAAGAAGAAGAGAGAGAGAAAGAGGAACAGGAGAGAAGTGGAGAGAAGGGAGAGAGGAGAGGGAGAGAGACAGAGAGAGCCAAGAGAGAGACGGAGGAGAGACAGAGAGAGGAGAGAGCAGGACAGAGGCAGAGGAACAGGAGAGGAGAGAGAGAGACGAGAGGAGAAAGAGAGAGAGAGAGAGACAGACAGACAGAGAGAGAGAGAGAGAGAGGAGATCCCAGGAGAGAGAGCAGAGACACAGAGAGAGAGAGAGAATAGGTAGAGAGAGAGAAGAGAGAGGAGAGGAGAGATGAGACGTCCCCCCCAGCAGAGGAGAGACGGGGAGAGACAGAAGAGAGAGAGACGACAGAAGAGAGAAGATGAGAGAGACCACGAGAGAGAGGGGGAGACAGAGACAGAGACAGTGGAGAGAGATGAGACAGAGAGACTAGAGAGACGGACCAGAGAGAGAAGAGAATAGACAGAGAGACAGAGAGAGAGAGATGAGAGATCCACAGAGAGAGAAGAGACAGAGACAGAGAGAGAGAGAGAGAGAGAGAGACAGAACAGAGAGAGAGAGAGAGAGAGATCAAGATAGAGAGAAGAGAGCAAGACGAGAGAGAGAGAAGAGAGAGACAGAGAGCAGAACAGGAGAGAGCAGAGAGGACAGAGGGAGAGGAAGAGGAGGACAGAGAGAGAGAGAGAGAGAGAGAGAGAGAGAGGAGACAGAAAAGAGAGAGAGAGAGGGGAGGAGAGACGAGAGAGAGAGAGAGAGAGAGAGAAGAAAAGAGAGACAGTGAGAGGGGAGAGAGAGAGAAGGGGGGAGAGACAGAGGGAGAGGAGAGAGAGAGAGAGGAGAGAAGGAAGAGAGAGGAGAAAGACAGGAGGAGAGAGGAAGAGAAGGGGGAGAAGAGAGGAGAGAGGAGGGAGAGAGAGAGAAGAGAGAAAACAGAGGGCAGAGAGGAGAGAGAGACAGAGAAGAGAGAGAGAGAGAAGAGAGGGGGAGATAGAGAAAAGGGAAAAGAAAAGAGAGAAAAGAGACAGAGAGAAGGAGAGAGAGAGAGAGAGAGAGACAGAGACAGAGAAGAGAAGAGGGAAGAGAGGAGAAAGAAACAATTGGGATTAAACAAAACAGACAACATTGAAACAGAAAAAAAAAACAAAACAAACAACAGAAAAAAGTAACAGAAGGACCAAGACAGAGAAAAGGAGATGGAACAACAATGAAGGTAGGAGAAGAAGAGGAGAAAAAGGCGAGGGAGAAAAAAACACAAGAAAAAGAGGAGAAGAGGGAAGAGGAAAAATTTAAAAAAGGGAAAACCCCGGGTAAAAGGAGAAAAGAAAGGAACAGAAAAAAGGAAAGGGGTGAGTTAAAATTGGAAACAGGAAAAGCCGAGGGAAAAAGGAAGCAGACGAATTGGGAAAACAGAAGAAAGAGAAAA